>JAQIXS010001120.1:0-33551 GCA_034700785.1 Rossiulus vilnensis | reverse complement strand
AGTTGAAAACTCCTACCAAAGGGATGAACGAATCAACACAGACAGTGCCGGTTTCCTCAGCGTTTACCAGTGTACTTGATGGTTCCCATAGACATGGTGGCAGTTCTAATAGAGCAGCGACTAGCCTGTCGTCAGAAACGAATTCACATAAATTTCAGCTTCAAAACGAATCTACTGAAGGCCTTACAGGGAAGGATTCCTCTGTTTGGGAAGATAATTCTAATGATAGTCAAACATTCTACACTTGTGACAGTTTCAAAGATGTAGATGTACTGGCAAATTCGCGGTCACTCAGGAAGTCTACAATAGTAGTCAAAGCTCTCCAGTCATTGGTTGACAAGAAAATTGCGGATGGTGCCGCTAATCCAGCTGGTGCAGATTCCTGGATCTTGAACAAACGAAATCAAAATACGCTGACCGCAAGGCACACATCACGAAAGTAAGGCCTTCGATATTACAGTGAATTCTGATGATTTGTCAATTGAATTTTATAATAATTTATAGATGGAATGGTCCAAGATCAAGCATTTTAAGTTATTTTGTTGCTAGATTGCAAGATTTTGTCTAGGCGTAATGAACACAATTATTACGTTCAATAGATTTTGAGTTGTTGTTTAAAAAACGCTGCTTTTATTTCTGAAAGAAAATTAATCGAAAAACCTGTTGCATTTCAATGTACTTCATTATATCAGTATACCAGCAATAAAAGTGTTATATTGCACAGTATCTACCTGTGAAATTTGGAATAACTTTTATTGTGTGAATCATTGTATGACGTATTTCCTAAGTTCCAGTCAAACCCGTGTTTTGGCTGTTCAGATCAGATATAAGAAAATTCGAAAAAAATATAAGCACTTGTTAGCTAAGGAAGTCGGCTTCATTTTATCAACTTTTTAATTGTATGTTCTAGCACAAGTTTCCTTATCGATTTTCCCTAAATCTATCATAGATCTACACCGTCGAAAAAGATGCCTCTGTATCCGCCTAATGTTGCATGCCCAAATGAAGTAATTCTGTAGTTACTAAAAGTCATGATTTATTGTATATTTTATATTTAATTATTAATTGCACTGTTTTCGAAATGTGTATCGAATATGAATACGTATTCATCTATGTCAGTGCGATCCAGTATGTTTGTTGTATAATCTGTGCTGATTGTTCCATCCAAATAAACAATGCTGGTAATAAATTCCTGTGTTAATTACTTGGCAAGAACATTATATTGTGAGAAAATATATGAGAAGGATTTGGTATTCGAAGTAACAATTAATCCTGGGGAGACGCTCTGGCATTTAAATTACCCAATAGATATGAATGCTCATGCAAAGCATGTTTCAGATGGAAATTACCAATTCATTAGCAGCGATGTAAATGGATTTATTATCAGTTTTCCTAAGTCATTTCCGACTAAAACCGCAGATAATATTTTCAAAGCAAAGCCGTCAAGTTATCAAGTGTATAATTGCCGCACTATAAGATAGGTGAGTTTGATGTACTAACTGGTGCCTGTGGACTGAAAGCTGCGCCAGAGATAACAATCTCTGGAAACTCCTGTAAAACACTAGCTAGGGGTTTTCTAAAAAAAAGTGATAAGTGACAGCTGATGCCACTTGTCCAAGAACACCGCGGATGGCAGAGAGTGAATCCCAACCAGTGCAGATGAATGTTGAAGTGGCAGAACATTTGTCTGTGGAGGACAATGTTACCAAGCGTGGAGTGGACACTAGGCTACAACTGGATCCAGTCATCAAGGAGTTGCCATCACGACTGAGCTATGGCAATTTCAGCCTCTGCCTCGTATCTGCCTTTCTCTTTATTCTAGATTATGGCATCAACATCATTATTTTTCGCAAATATTTCCAACTGCATAAAAGGCACGATCAGTTTGAAACCTATTTCTACATCATCGTTGTCATTACCCTGCTGCCGCCTGTTGTGACTGCCATGTTTGAAGTCGTTTGGTGAGTGGATCTTAGATCTACATAAACATATCCCCACAGAAAAAAATGTAGGTAAAAAGGTTGTAGTTTTGTCATTATTGCGAAATCACTTTAGTGGAGGCAAAAGTAGTTTGGTAACTTAGTCCTGAAGACTCCTGAAAATGAGGGGTTAATAAGGTATTTTTTTGCAAACTGGTACAATGACCCTTTTTGACAAAAATACAGTGTTTACTGTGCATGCAACAGAAACATTTTACCCTCGCATGTTCGTGCTATTATTTTATAAATGAATTTATTTTGTCTTAAAAAACTTTCATAATTACTGTGTCGTAGTGACAGCATTGCACTGTAACTGAAATGGTGAGAAAACCTCTATTAATTTACGTTTTTACAAGCTTAACCAAATATACAATATAATGTATCTGCCAATTTTTCGGCATCCTAAATACAGATCTGTCTTTATACAAGTTCAACTTTCAATGTCTAAGGGTAGCACTTTAAGTTAGCTTTCTAAATGTTATCGAAGAGATTCTTTAGATGGTCGTTCAATTCCAGCATATTTTTTTTTCTATTCAGTTGTACTTTTATTTAAAATACGCATGTAAGGTGGTGAATAACGTAATTATTCTATTAGGAAATGCAGAAGGTATATGCGGTGAAGCCACTGAGCTCTGCAGTGAAGCATAACCCAAGATCAAATTTCTCCTGATCAGAAAATATTTATAAATACCGCAACAGATCTAGGGCCTCTTAGTCACCTGGAGGCAATTGTGATGAGAACCTTGAAAGAATTGCGCTCCAGGGCTTCAGCGCAACACTGTTTCATGAGTTTTTTTACAAGCGCTTATAGTTTAGTGCTATGCATCAATGGAGGAAAACTTTAAAGAGGACAACTAATGATTTGAATTTATCTATGAAAAATGTTTACACTAAGTAGTGACGCACCAACGAATGACTTATGGATCCTAGGGGGCCATTAACAATTAACTTTAAAAATGATTTACTTACATGTATGATGATGATGAATAAGTTTGACTTCGAAGAGATACAGAAATATTATGGACGTGCTGCCAGGTTAGCTGTCCACAAGCTGAATATGAAAATAATTTTACAGGCAAAAGTAGAAGCACGATTGGCTTTCTTGCTACAGTGTAAGAATTTCGACATAATCCCTCAATGCATCAGAACGAAGTATTCTGTCATCTACATGTAAATAACGTAGTATGGGCCAATCCGAATGTACTTGTTTTGCTGGAACCTTTAACGCATGATGCCACATTTTTCTTTTATTTCAATATTTCTTATTTACTTTTATATAATACTGTATGTGATTCTCTGGGGGGAGGGTACAGCACGTGCCCGTCTACTTCCCTCCCCAGCTCGGTTGCTTCACTGCACATAAGACCGAATAGTTTTAAATAGATCTCGTAATTGCTATAATTACTTTCAATCAGAAGTTGTATTTAAATTATAGCGTGTGATTGATTAACTAGGCGAATACTACAAGGAGCTTATCTCAATTTACAGAAAAAAAGACTGCGTTTTTAATCATCGGCTTTTTCTATTCAAGCTCTTGTTTGATAACATGCGGTGGTTTTGGTGATCTTATTTATTAAACACCTTAGTCTATATATCAGAAATAATTTCAGTTGTACTATTCATAAAAAATGTGTTATTTTAAGGTATAAAGAAGAGAAATTTAAGTATGGAAGAGCCTTAAAATGGAATCAATGGATTATTCGAATAATTCTAATGGTGGTACTGCTCGGGCCAGCTTTCAGGTAATTTTTGAGAAGTTTAAAAAAATATCATGACCTTGATTAATCCTCAAACAATTATCGGGTGCTTACAATTAATCTTCTATAAACATATATGGTAAATATGTTTACCAAATTCTCAGTTGAAACAAATCTGTTATATGTACGATAGTACCATTCGATGCCACTAAATAATGTTTCATGTCCATGAACTAAGAATTACAAATGTTAACAAAAAAATAATGTAAATTAGTTAATAGTTCAATGAAAATCCATTTCACTAGGTATATAGAAATTTTGGAGCACGCTTATAAAACGGCAAAAATTGACAGTCTCAAAGTGAAGCAGAAAAACGTAAAAATGGCGCTGCAGATGAAAGAGGATGCAGATTTTCTGTACATGTTGGAGAAGTTCACTGAATCTGGCCTTCATATTGTTCTACAAATGTTCATTGTGAAGGTGGAGATGGCTGGGGATGATTATGAAGTAATTGGTGTGTAAACATTTATTTTTGGTTTATATATCTGTAATTTATTTTTTCAAAGAATCTTGAACTTCAAATGATTCTATTAAACAAACTGGTTTCAATTGTATGTTTGTAGGCTTTGAAGAAGCCTTGAAAATTTCCATGGCAGTTTTGATGATGCCCTATTCAATAACAATATACCTTAATTCCCATCACCAAGCTGTTGGTCACGGAAACAACATGGGCTGGACTTCAACAGTCGTCCAGTTCATCTGGAGACTTTTCATCATCATTCCGCAGGCCATCTGCCAATCATTTTTCTTGGACGTGTACCCATCTGAATTTGTACTAATCACGTTTGCCACCTTTGCGTTCATGGCCGTCTGGGTCTTCATGGAAGGCACTGAGTTCTGTCGAGAAAAAGTTTGGCTCGAATGTGTCTTTCGCTTCTTTGTTGCCTTTGTTTACCTCTTCACCTTTTTTAACGTATCTAAGGAGGACACTTACTACAAAGCCGTTTTCTATCACTGCTTTATATTTATGGAAAGGGCATTGATGACTTGCTTCTGGTGCCTAGGAGAAGACCAAGGGGCATGGTACCGTTGGCCTACATTTGCAGCATTCTTTCTGTTTTTTGCTGTTGGCGTATTCTTTCAGCTTTTATATTATGGTTTCATGCACCCTACCAAACCGAAGTTCGATATCAATAAAAAGAATTTGTTACCCATCAAGCTAGGGTTCGCTGGCAAGATACCTGCTTCCCAAACTGCATTTATCAATATACATGTACCATCGCCCCTGTTCCCTGTATCTTTTAATTCCATTTACGGTGTACATTGGGTAAAGGCATTGTAGACATCATTATAAAAGCTTGAAAAATCTCCCGTTTCTACGTTTTTCATTGTTGTATAGCCAGGGCTCCTCAAACTTTCTTGAGTATGGAGGAGTATACTCTATACTCTAGCCCGCAACTCATTCGACACACGTGAATGATCAAATAACTTTGCAAGGCCGTGTTTTCGCCGTAGCCTATATTAGAAATTTACTATTTTAATATTTTCAAGGAAACAGGGATATTTGGGCTAACAGTAAACAATAACAATAATAATTTGTGAATGTTAGCGCAACCTTTGAGCAGCAGTGACTAGTCTTTTGAATTTCCCGCCGTTGTGTTGCTATGGATACATGCTGTGACGCCATGTTGGGAATCTCAAAAGCGCCTCTCATAACGATTATGAAAGCATTTTCCACAAGAAAAACGGGCTAATATATGGCCTAAATTCTTCAAAAAATGTAATTATTAGAAAATAAATAACAAAAGTTTGCTGTTGTTTTGTAAGTGATATTAAAATGATGGCCGTTTTAATATGATTTCCAGCTTAGCCGTTTAAATACAGTGAAAGTAAATTTTTAAATGTCCCATTATGGCTACCTGACATACCGGGAGAAAGTGCGGACAGATGAGTAGGCGTGTTTGTTTTGATTTTTTGTTTATTTCTGCGATTTTACATTGGTGAAATAACTATGGTACTGAACGAGGGAAAGCTAAATGGTGTACCGGCGGAGGAAAAATCCGAGAAAGGAGACAAAATCACCGAGTCTGAGACAAAAATCCCCCTTGCTGACGAAAAAAGTTCATTGGACGTGGACGACAACTATGATCCAGCGTTCAAATTCAACTACGGACCCTTGGACGTTTTGTGTGTTATTTTTTCTCTGGTAACCTACACGGCCGATCAAGTAACCGATCTGCTGGTCGCTGTCTACTTCTTCAGTCATGGCAAATATTGGTATTTCGCCCTGACACTTACTTTTGTTGTGGTACCGGCCTTTACGATGACAGTGTTCAGCTTCACTTGGTAAGGTTTCTGTTATTTTCTTTGACCAACTAATAACGTGTACAAACATGCTTTCTATGACCATGAATACAGGCATGATTATGATATAATCAATCAAGAAGTCATTTCTTTGCTTAAAAACACTGAGATTATAATTAGCACCCACATAATATGATTCACTATCATATGATTCTGAAGAATGAAGAAATGTTCTTACGGTACTGTATAAAAATTATGGCGTAACTCATTGCAGTGAAAGCTTTCTAGATTTCTAACTTTTCTATCATGATGTTCTTGCTTTGGGGATTCAATGACCTAAAGGCTAAAGGCAAACACATTGTATAACTTTCTGACATTACCCTAGGACAAATCATTACTTCAGAACAAAATTACTTATGAACAGCTTCTAGATTGACACGAATAAATGGCCAAATAATTCTTGCATTTGTCAGTTGATGCTAGATCTATTTTATATCAGTTTAAATGGATACTGTGGACCCTTTGTGATAACTATTATAAACGTACTTTTAGCCAATATTGAATTTTTCTAAGTATGGCATGATGAAGTCAAGTATATTACTTATAATAAAAGTATCAATGCTTATGTCTGTGGTTTGCCCGACTGACTCCACAATTTTTTTAAAGAAAATTCCTTTCATTCAACGCTTTAATTGGCTGGCAGATAGCAGGTAAAATCGGCATAATATGAGGCATACGACTTGCAGTTTGCTGGGTATGGAAGGCGCTTCTTCACTATGGATTAACTAAAATTGGATTTATTTTCCAGGTATGTCCAAGATTACAAACAAGAAAAACGGCCTCCTGCTAGCCGTTGTCAATGGGTTATCCGTGCCATTTGCCTGCTGTTCCACTTTGGACCAATTTTAAGGTGGGTTTGTTTTTGACTCGATTTTATTTTACCTTAATTCAATATATAATGTGGCATAAAATGGATGTAGATGGGACTGTAGATGGTGTGAATTGTTTTGTGGTGCTGCTGGTGGCTGATAGCACAGTTGAGTAGCCCATAACGAAGAATATTCTATGACATTAATTCTCCTACCATATGATGTTTATTAGGTACTTTGAATCTCTAATGTATGGCTACAAGAGCAAGAAAAACAAAGCAAAAAAGAAGGATTACTTTTATCTTATGATCTACGAAGACACAGATGCTGGGCTCCTCCGTTTGTTCGAATGCTTCATGGAATCCGCTCCACAATTAGTTTTGCAGATCTACATTTTGGCCAAAAACGACATTCCAGAAAACGTCGAGAATGACTTGAAGAGTAAGCAATGTCTTTTTGTCTTTTTGACACAAAAATTTGAAAGGAAATCAGAAAATGCTGGGCTTATGAGATTTATGTGAGGTAACATGAATTCATTGAGGCTTTTAGGGGTCGTCCATAACAGACGACCTGGGAGTTTCAAGATTTTTGGACATCTTCCCCCGTCTGACAGCCACTGTGCGGTTTTGTTTTTCCAACTTTCTTCCCCCCATGTGCAGTCCGATTTGAAAAATGCTTCCACAGTGAACAAAATGCATAATATTATTTCAAATGTATTTATTAGCATAGGATCATAGTGATACCTATTCGTTTCTTTCTATATTAAATTTGGGAATTCTAGTTGACTATCCGGACGTCCCGTTTTCTCGAGCCCCCCTCTTCGTCTGTCCGGCAGTGTCCGGTTTTCGCAAGCAGCTAATTCTTCCCTTCCTCGGGCGTCCTTTATGGATGACCCTTTAGTGATTTCGTGCATGGTGAATTTAGTATATTTTGATGGAAATTTTGCGATACTTACATTGTATGCAAAGAATGCAATGGCGAGTGCAGGAATGTTATCTCTATCTTTTACAATTGTTATATCAAGCTATTGTTTAATGCTGTCAGCGTCAAAATGTTACGATACATTGGCCATTGATAGCATTTATGGTAAATATACTTTGCCATTTTATTTGAAGCAACCAGTGCTTTGTAACGTGTTGATCATTTTTTTTTTCTTGAATTAGAGCAAAACGATTCTAATAGAAAGCATAGGATAAATGAAAGTTCTAGTACATGAATATTAGTATTATAGTGGAATTCTATAGGTAATGTTATTTTGGTGGAAATGCTTGACTACCAAGAGCACATATACAATCATTCTATGAGTTACATTGATGAATGATCCAACCTGTTTAATATGAAACATGGATGGTCGATTGAATGATGTGCAATGCCTAAATGGAATAAAAATAAATACAGACAAATAAATTGAAAACATCTGCTGATGTTGGTTGTGCGATTTATCTCAAGCATTTTGCTGCTAAATTTCCAGCACGGTTTTTGATTATTAACTGAATGGTGGAAAGCCACTTTGAATTGGATTTAAAATTTGTGGACCATCTTTGACCCTTGCTATATTTTTATTTTTTGTCCGAATTTACTAGTTGGTCTGCAGATACTATCTGTAACTTCTTCTCTCATCTCCCTCTCCTGGGCTCTGGCTTCCTACAATCGTAGTTTGCGATTTTCCGTGACTGAGAAGATGAAGATGACGTGGATCGGCACTTTCTTCCAGTTCTTCTGGCACTTCTTCTGCATCAGCTCCCGCGTGCTCGCTCTGGCACTCTTCGCCTCCGTCTACCCATATTATATCTTTGTCTTTATCTTCCTGCACTGGAGCCTGATGACCGGTTGGATATACCTGCAAAAGACCACCTTCTGCAACCGCCCGTGGGAGGAGTTCTTCTTCGACTTGGTCATGGGCATCATCTACATATTTTGCTTCTTCAACGTCAAAGACGTCCCGACACGCTACAAGTACATAGCTTACTACATCCTGATTCTGTTGGAGGGCAGCGCTCTCATTGCTGTGTGGTTTGTTTTTTCCGACCCCCTCAATTGGTATCATCTTCCAGCCCTCGTCGGCTTCTATGCCAGCTTTGTGATGGGTCTGATTTTTATGATCGTTTACTATTGTTATTTCCACCCATCAATGGCCTACTCTGCCAATAGGATCGCGGTTGACGACCCTGATGGACCAAGCGGGGATTATTGCACCCGGCAAAATAGCCGCCTTTGTTCCCAAAAGCTTAGTCGTGTTCAAAATATTCAACTTTAAAGTTGCAATGGCGAAATTAATGCGTTATCAAAATAACGCCCATTGACCAAAGATGGGTTAATCTGTTGATTTTTCGGAAACAGGAGGCTATAAAATCAATGGGTTTTTCCAATGGATAGCAATATAAATCCCGTTTGAAATCTCACGTGGAATTATAATGGAAATTTCAGCAATTATTTCAGTTTTGTGGTGCTAGAGTAAATATTTGAAAATATTTAAGTTATTGTCCTTTCTGAATTTCAGTTTACAATCATGAATGAATGGCATTTTATTTATCGTATTTATTCTAAGAAAACTTAAGACCCTCTAAATTACTTAAAAATACATTGCATTATGCATAACATGACATTTATTCTTAATAATAAGTAGGCATGTTCCACAGGCTGAAATTTCATTTAATGTTTTCCGTATTATTGCTTGTTGCTGGGTTTTCCACTTGAAGTGTGTTCGAGATGTTTGTAAAACATTTGCAAAGGAAGCCTTCAACAAAAGTAAATTACATAATGAGATTGCACAGTAATTGTTCAATGGTTTCCAACAACTTGACTAACTTTCAGTAGAGCATAAAAAACTAAATATATGATCTATTGAAAGTAGTTTTTTTTGCATTCCATAGTTTTAAGTACAAACTCCTGGCATGTCTGAAATGGTTTTTGTGCTGACACTGTTTGAACAAAAACAGTATGGTAGCTAACAGACATGAGCGTGCGGATTTGCAAATTCAGCTTGTTTTTTAAATTGTCACTTTGTAACTTGTAAAGTGTTTTCTTGTAGCATTTGCTTTTATATTTTATTTTATGTATACTTTATTCATATTTCCAACTTGCTGCAAAGTCGTATTTTTTGCTTTCCTCTACACAGTATGCATGTATTTATGGTTTTTAACTACAACTGACAGTGGTGGCATCAGTAGATGACCAAGTACTGCTGTCCTTACGTCTCCCTTTTGAAGATAGCTTGCTAAGCATTGCAAATTTTAAACAATGTGTCGTGAACTCGTGGTTTTCAGATACAATCACGCTCATTAGATTATATTTTTTTTTAGACAACGACTTAGACCTAGTTGAAATTCTAAAGCTATTGCTGATCGCTGGTTCCCAAACAAAGTACTTTCTTTCCAAAATTTTTCACTGTCTAAAATATGGAAATACTGCATTGATAAGTTATTTCAGATCAGATATCAGGAGTTATTTTTCATAATTCTACTTTTCTGTATCTGCTTACCGTCATTTTAATTCAACACCTGGGACCCTTGGTATTTAATAATCCACCTGAAATCGTGTTAGTATTTATGTACTTATCCAAAATATTGCCAAAAATATTCATTCTCTTAAGCTATTGGACTATCTTCCAGTTGTTTGCCAGTGCTCTTATTTTTCCACGTAATCCTCTCATTTCTCATGCTGTTATTTACTTAAAACTGATGAACGTGTTTTTTTCCTAAAATATACACAATATTTTTCAAAGAAGGTATTATTCGACCGTTTCCCCAAAAAACCGTCAAACGTTTTCTTCTGGATTTCTTCCATAAGATCTTTGTGAATGTTTATATGTAATAAATGCATGAGTATTCTCTGGCTTGCTCAAAACCCGAGTATTTGTCTATGCAGATAAAGGAACCTTAATACTCCTAATTAGTTATAGTGCCGTTTTGCTTGTATGGGCTGAGCCACTGTAATTCTTCCAATGTGCCTTACTCTGGATTGTTTTTTGAGATAGGCTATTTACGCCTACTTATTTCGCATAATATTTTTCATTGCGTTTTTGGAGAGCTAATACTTGCCAGTCCAGTTTTTAAGAATTTGTGGCATGTTGAGTTCCTGTAGTTGTGTATCAAGAATCATCTGATCGATTTCATCATTTGATCATCAATGATGCGACTTATTTTTTTGGCTTTCAGCAAGGGCGCCCTTATCGATTAGTCTTTACCACTTGTGCCTTTTTACGGGCGTGTTTACAGCCCACGGATTTTTAGTATTTACCGTTTATAACAATGAAAGTGTTCTGTGATATGTGTGCATTATTAGCCTCAAAATAAAAGTTTTCTGAAATAAGTCTTAAAGTATTTATTCGATAATGTTTTTCGAGTATAATTAGTATTTTTCGTTGTATTTACAACCAATAAGAATTCAACTCAGTATTCTACAATCTGCAACCAAATGCCATATTGTGGGAGGGTGAAATCCATATGCGTATACCCAATTTATTAGCCGATTTCCCACTGTTCCTGGTGTGGTTCTCTAAAAACCTCTGGATGTTTGTGCAAATACATGCACAAAACGCTAGTACTTCTTGAAGTTTGAACTGCAGGCCAACAGGTACTAGGTTATCTGCAGATTGCGAAGCTAATCTGTACCAATGCTTTATCATTGTTATCGCTTCTAAACGTAAAAAATGTTAGTTAGCTAGTCAACAATATTTTTTACTTGAAATAGCCACTTCAAGTACATTACTGAGGCCAAATCATATCTACACAATTCACAAGGCTGTAAGGCATGTTTATATTGACGGCCATGCAGGTTTACGTGCAAAGTGACAATTTACTATATTTTTGAAGGATTTTCAAATTTGAATAAAAAAAATAAAAAACGAGAATTATATAAACTGTCAAGGAATGCTGTTACATGTGACATCCATGGCTGAATTTTTTTACTTTCACGATAATAGAAATGCTGATGCTGTAAAGGTTAATTAGATATGATTTGAACATTGATATTCTTCCTACATATAGTTAGGAGCATATAATATGAAAAATGAGTTCTGTTATTAGTTTTTAAGAAATAATGAAGCTTTTTATTATCTTTGAGAAGTAATTTGTTGAAACACCAGCACGTTTGAGATAGCAAGGCCTATTTCAAGTTGTAAAAGATTATTAGCAATATTAAATTAATTTGAATTCTTGAAATGATGGCGGTTTCATTTAATGGCATTACATTTTAAGTGGAACACATGTAACTGCTTAAAGTTTAAATAGTTCAACAATGAACTTTATTTCAACAATGCGACAACATTTTGTCCTCAAGTGTGATGCAAAAACAAGATTGAACATAATAATTGTTATATGAACACGATTTTACATACCATTATTAATAAAGAACTAAAAACGTTAAATGGGGTAGATTTGGGAACAATGTTTTGCCAGTTGTGTGTCCCTTAATTTTTGTTTGCACTCAAAAGCAAATATTTGACATTGATATTTATCGCAGGTATTGTATCCAACCATAAACCTGGTAACAATCATGCGAGTCAACAAAGAATGTTGGTGACCTATCTTTTCTGTGATTCACACTGATAAGATGTTGCTTAAATTGATAAATGCAATATTTCTCATTCAGGGTGATTCAGATTTATTGCTTTATTATATAACTCGTGTTATTCTTCCGAATAAATCGCACCCTTTTTTGTTAGGTGGCCTATATACATGTGCATGTACATGTATGTACATAGTGTGACAATGCAGTGGAAGCTTGGTTATCCGAGGCAATTGGGACCATGAGTATCTCGGGTAACCAAAAAGCATGGTTAAACAATAGATGCAACTGTATTTTGTACCGTAAAAGCGTGTTTAATGCATGCACACAGTAAACACGAAACATGAAAATCGAAAAAAGCTTGTTAACAACTCGTTTTTAATCAGTTTAATCAAATGTAATGGCCTATCCAAGCAGTCCAATACACCTTAACGTTCTACCCCTTAACATTGATGCTTTTTCAATGTTTATCTGCTCGAGACCTCGGTTAATCCGAGGTTAAGCCGAATATCGGATAACCGAGCTTCCACTGTATATGTATAATTTCGTTGCATAAAAACACTAATTATTCAAAGAATACATTGAACACCAATACGAACTCACACAGTATACAGTATTAAATAAGTATTTAAACAAAATTAATTACTTTGCTGAAGTTTAGATGCTTATTACTGTATTTGTTGTAATACTTTTCTTCTTTACTTAACCATTCGATGCTTTGATTAATTAAAGTAACTATGCAGCATTATTCCAAACGAAAAGACAACTTATATACCCTAAATGGTAGTTTCTGATCATTAAAAAAACTACCTGTAACCTGTAATATATATAACGCATAATTCCGACAAGCGTAAGAAGGAATCTTATACCATTTTCCGCAAGTTTTTGATTTTTTTTCTGAGGAGCAGGTCCACAGTCCACAATCAATTAACAATGTATTTATAAATTGATTGTAAATTGATCATGGAAAATGTTATTCCTTGGGATTTTTGAAATCTTCAAAATCATTTGATTTCGGGGGAAATGTATATTTATTGAGTCGTAACAGATTATTAAATTCCTTATCTTTATTGGGGATGACCCTTAATGAGTGGTGATTCATTAGTTATTGCATTAATGACTTAAAATACAGATCTCAACTCAGTCTTGTTCAGTTGACTTAACGACTACAAATTTGGGATAAAATTTCTCAATGCGCAGACAGCTGCCCCTGAATATGTCATCTAATGTATATGAAACGATAACATTCGTTATTATTTTGACAGCAGTTTGACAAGGTTGGTGTTACTCAAAACCTGCTATATGTATTTGGCTCTGTATTAATGCGGTTAACAAATCAATTTCAGATAAAACTTATCGACCCAACCCTTGTGTAGAGTGAATCGAAAAAAACATCTGAACTGATCGTATCATAGCGACCATGACTTATTTTTTCATGACTGTCAAAGGAAGTCAAACTCACGTGACTCCATTATCTACAGTCGACGACCGTTGCACAAAGTTCTAAATTTTGATATTCCGTGTCCATTCAAAAGCCTTCGACCTGGTCAGTGTTTTCCAAATTAATGTAATTTTCGAAATTTTACGGGTTCTCAATAATTCACCCACATTCTCCAATTTCTCCTTGAAATATCCGGGATAGAAATCAATCAAAGATGTTCTAGTTAGATATTAATTGATATCCAAATAACCTGAACCCACACATGTGTACAAATTGACGATTCGTGTTTATTAACTGTTTTGCATTGAAAAATACAAATTTGTTTTTCAAAATCAATTTAGTAGCCCAAACCAACGAAATGCCAAGGACAATTTGACCCAATCATATCATAAAAATACATTGCATGTATTATACAGATTATGAAAAATTAAAAGTTACATGGTTTTTCCTTACTACTTTCTGACAGAACAAGCAACATTGTGGGCGAGACATAAATATATAAAGATAAGGCTGGGCACAATCTTCACCTCTTCAGATATTTAAAAAAACTCTTATTATAAAAAAGCTGTCGTGTTGCTTTATGTAACAAAAACAGTTCACGAAGGTAGTTTCCACTGCCAAAAATGAAAGGCGAATAAAATTGTGGCGAAATTCTCAACATAAAATCGGAAAAGCTGCAATGAAAAATACGAATTAAGTAAGATTTTCTTCAAGGGAAGTTCAACCTTTTAAAAGAAAATTATGGTGAATCTAAATTTCTTTTATTGAAATTGATGTTTATAATAATGCATGTTTGTCGTAGTTAACAAGATAATTAATGTCGTAAAACAATGTTATTTCGTCAATTCGAATTGACATATTGTTGAAATAATTTCAGAAATTGAAAATTGACTATATCTAATCCATGGTAGAAAATGGAAAATCTGTATTTTGGTTGTATTTATTTAAAATTTTTATTCTTTTATTTTGATTAACTTATTATATTTTAACTTGCCTACTTATTTCATTTGCATTAAATAGTGTTCGATGGTAATCTTTTTAGCTGCTCTTTCGACCCATCTCTTATTGCAATGACGCCATTGTTTTCAAGCATAAACTATGGACACTTTACAAATGGCATGGAAATTGTTTAAGCTGGTCATCAATTACCGAAGACGTTCCAGAATTAATCGATGTCATCATCAGGATTGTTGCCTAAGATCTCGTAGGCACAGTGGGCCAGATACACGATGCCCGTTGTGATGGCTAAGGCCTGTGTGAAAGAACATTTTCGTCAACATATGAACGTGTTACGATTATTATCCAACAACGATCCCTGGACTATGACCTAGGGAAACTATGATAGCGTTTTGACATTTTCTGAACGGTTCTCTAAATGATCTTGTTGGCGTCAGTTGCGCAACAGTACTGATAACAGCATTATCTTGCTAGAGGATTAGTAGGTAGGAGAGCTGATTATTAACTGTCAAGTTAATTCACCTTTCAAAGGTGCCTGCAGGTTAGGAGGACATTAATTGATTTCAACGAATAATTTAAAATGTATTAAATATTTTAAAAATGTTAACAGGAACCAATATGTTGAGCGCTACCTACACTACGGTTGTAAATTGAGGGTCAAGGAAGTTAAGTGAAAATCAAACTCACCCCAAATGCCTGTGTTGCCGGATATGACACCCATGTCAGGTTGGCTGATGCCAAGGTTACAGCACCAGATGCAATGTAGAGGGTGCATCCAATAACTCCCAGTAGCATGGACTATATAAGTAATATTTATTTAATGTGACGTTGATCAGTTGATCTGTCAAATACATTTTGATTTGTTTTAAATTTGCCATACTTAAATAAACCTTTACTCACAAATACGGAGAAGCTTGTTGTCCTCTTCGTGATCAACATGGTGAGGATGACAACCGGAAGAATAATTAACGGGAATGCGGTTGTTGTGGTGTATACCAGTCTGGTGCGTACCAAGTATTCTCTGGCATTGTTTTCGAGGTAATGGTAGGAGTAGTACCGGATAAACAGTTGGCAAATTTCAAAATGAATCTCTACTCCAAAGGTGACAATACCTAATAACTGCAAAGAAAAAATGCGTAGCTTAGCAGTCTGGCAGTTTGTCTCGCTTTGTAGGGCTATTTAAATTCGAATCCAGACTTGTGGATTGTTGCAATTGATAGTTTTTGTCAAAGAAATGTTCACACTCTCATCCAGTTTCTTAAAGAAAAGCATTGACTTTGTTCAACGTATTGGCAAACAAGCATACAAGTTTTAATTGTTCAAACAATAGGTGATCGTACAGACTGCAGAAACGTTCTTTTGTAGAATTGCGTTATGATGTGTGAACTATTGTTTTTCATGTTTTTTTGTAAACTGCTTACCATCGGCATGTGACACGCAGCCGGGCTTCATAAATGAATGACGTGTATTGTTTTTATAAATATATGTTCAGCACAGTGATTTTGATACAAGACTTCTGAAAGCGTTCCACTAAAGTTAAACGCTTGAGCGGATTTTTAAACATCTGGAATTCATTAATTAAATTCAGTACGCTTGCTGTCCTTAATTTTGCATAATGCTGATTAATCGATGGATTATTTTCTCATTAAAATTACACAAATAGGGCCTAAAAGATAATATCAAAGAGCAAACAATGGACTGTTAAAAAATTGGGAAACTGCGTTTGGCAGGATTTCGCAAAAATGCAGCATCATTTGCCAGAATTGATTTTTTTTGCGCTAATTGAACGATATTTTTGTTTATAAATATTATTTACTAGTTGTCTTTTTATAAACAATAGTACGTCTTATAAGCCTTGTTAGATCTAGTTCTAGCTCTTGTTTTTGGACTGATAGCTGATAATCTCAAATGCATAGAACTCTAGTAATCCTGAAAAAAACAGATAAAAATGTATCCTTGTTTTTATCGTGCTTGGGCTTGAGTGGTTACGACTAGAACGGAGATTTTTCGTGATTAATTCACAGCCAATTACATGCTGAAAATTAAACTTAGCGATGACGCCATGTTTGCATTGTATTGTTTTGGTTTGTGTTTTCTATTGTGAAACACTGTGTGTATTATGTTTATGTGCTTAGATATGGCCGCCTTTAAAATTGTATTTTGAGTGCGAAGAATACATTTTTATCATTTATCCATTTTTGTCAAACGTGTCACAAAATCATACAATGTTATCTCACTGCTATCAGTGCAATTTAAATGTTGAACAATACAGCTTATTTGCTGTTCACATAGAAACGACTACTTTTGGATAGTTGCTACATAGCCAAGTAATGTTTCAAAACGTGTTACTGATTTACTAAAAATGCCCTTTTTGTCATCATTTTCACGACTATTAGTAGGTATTTTTTTCCGGATTTTGTTCAGAAGTTTGTTTGCTCTAAAACTATTATCTATTTCATCACAAACAAGGCAACCGTTCTCGTTATATCATGGTTTTTACCGTCTAACAAGAAATGTAATGATATCGATATCCGTGATCTTTTATCAGCTTGTGTGAAGCAATGATCAAGGGAGTGTTGTATTGATTGGCACGTAGATCATAGAAGACCTTTGTTACGGACATTTTTCTTTGTTCGTTTTTCATTCCTGCTAATTGTTTTGAAAACAGAAATCTAGAATTATCACGTTTCTTTACTATATTATAATAGGCCTATGTATTAATTTGTTTATAGTCCTAAAATGCGCGAACAAAAGTGACCCTATTATCGAACCCCAGACTATGTGACCCGATTATCTTATCCGATAGCTAACTACAGAATACAGCTAACTCAGTGCGTATCAAACACTCAAATGTATTTGCGTTTTAAAAGACAAATACATCTTTTGCTAGTTTATTGTTAGTTAGGATCCTGCATTAAAAAATGTCCGTTGCAAATATTTCATGTTCTATAGAAACATGTTTACCATATTTCTTAACAGGTTCTCTTTTAGATTATGGTTTAAAGTAATCGTATACATGTAGTTAGAGTTCATTATTTGAAGGTTGTTGCTATGTTGTTGCTGTTGCTATGTTCTAGGCGCATAATTTTTACTATAATGTTAGGAAGACCTTTGCAATACATTTATTTGTTTTGGAAAAAAACCGAACATGTATAGTATTAATACTTTCAATTTGAGAGAGAAAACCAGGCTGGAATATATCAAAATCGGGAAATTTAATTCACTGACTGAAAAAATGGTAATGCTTTAGATTAAACAGGGCTGCCTTATACATAACTTGAATTCTATCTGATTATTTATAACTATTTTTGTTTTGTAAATTAAATGAAGTTATTTGACTTACCAATTCCAGTGCCAAAAACACGGAGGAAATTGCTTTGTACAAATTCATCCTGGCTTAAAAGCTGAACGTGTTTCCAAGATTGTTTTAAACTGTAAAACCCCTAAAAAATGCGAGCACAATCTGACAACTCCTGTATCGACTGCTAGCTTTTGAAAATTGGAATGCTATCGGAAATTGGACAGGTGGGGCTAGATATATCGAACACGATGATTGCAAAATTGCTCTCTGTGCCTGTTGTGATGCCATAAAGCACAGTCGCTATGTTTGTCCTTATCTTCTTGAGTCATAGCCACTGATAAGGGACCATAGATTGGTAATGGCAAACAAGCTACAAACAATGAGAACAAATATTAGTTCAAAAATAAAGACAATTCTGCATTCTATTCACCCACCCTGATGTGATTACGAGTTCAAACCCCGAAAATTGTTGGGCGATGATCACACGCAGGCCGAATGCTGGCGGACGTTTGTTTGTTTGTACAGTTCTTTGTGACTTGGCGCATTTTGACTTCTATGAGATCTTGGGCTAATTTCAGAATACTTTACGAAAATATAAAAGAATATCTGAAATATACTAGTTTATCACGAAGAACAAGGTCACTCTGTTTTATGAATGCATTGAGCACGAACAATCTGATAAATCCTGTATCAACCTCTTGCGATTACAATGTAATGGCCGTGGAACGACACAATGTCATTTTTCCTGCTGACAGTGATCGTATGATGTCAAAATAATTTTTTCCCCCTTCTATGTGACACTGTGCACGTTGACCTTGTTGTAGTATCAGACGTGCAATTTATTTGACACAGTCGATGTCAGGGGATGATTAGCTCTACATCCTTTTGTCACAATTATAGATGATCCCCATTTGTACATCTGTAGCAATCCGTGGACATAACCACGGTTTCTAGAAAATGTTAAATGGCCACTTTTCAAACGCAAGGAAGTGTTTTTTGCGCAAAAACATGTTTCATTTGTAAACCTCGATTTTCCACGCCCCATTTTCTGACCGTGGCCGACACCCTGAACATCACCACAACTCCCAATTGATTACTGTTGGTTGCCTATCAGCTTTTGATTATGTACATGCCTCTGTAGATGCAACGTGGCAATTGGTGATCTTTTGGTGTGTAGAAAAGTGGTTCTGTTCTACTTCCACCAAGCTCCACCCTGTAGGGATTTATACGATTTAAAAACTATGACAGCATCGGCTGAAATGAATTTATTTTATTTCGTGAAAGACAAATTGTGCACGCATAAACAACGACTGTAACATGACTGAACTCAAATACACGGCTTAATCTATTTCGTTTGTGAAAAAAATCAAACCCACGCTTGGACGTTTTTTTCTGATATTCTGTAATGGACGTCCATGTTGAGTTTGCTCATAACTATGTTGAACTTCAATAACTTCTTATACATTTGTAAATCACGTGCACCAAATAAACCACTGCTGTAACAATGGAGAGAATCTGCAAAAATATAATTCGTATTAACTTTATGTCAAATTCCTCCTGTGTTTGTAATTCTTCGTGTCTTTATGTTACAACGTAGTTCTAAATTAATTCAGAAATATTTCTTTATTGTTTTAAACCCAAATTTTGGTTTCAGTCACGATATCATTACGAACTGCCGTTTGTCTCAAGTACGAGTTCAAAGTACGCATTTTTAATTAAGGTATAAGGAAAGTGCTTTAATACAATTCACGATATATAGCAATACAGAGAGTCCGATGAGTCTTTGGACAATCTGAAGTTTAATTTCAAGTGGTAGCGCCATTTATTTTCATATGTAGATAAGAAATAATGCACACACCCATTGATTTCAGGCTTTTCGGACAACCTGTATATACACAGTGTAGAGTTTGTAATCTGAGTGTCTTAATCAGCACAGCATCCAACAAATGGCGCTATTTAAATACATTTGATTGCTCTACGTTGCCATGACGATTCCGGGACTTACTTCAAAGGTTAGTTTTCCGTTATTTGGTACCCAGTGGTGGTGCTTGGGAAATACTAAACAGACGATGCCTGCTGCCAGGTAGCAAATGAAGCCCACACATGAGATGAGAATGATCTGAATTAGATTGAAAATCAACATTTCTAACTACGTGAGACTGAGTAAAACTGCGATTGATATCAGTTGAAAACCAATAAGTCAGAGGTGACCAATCTATTCGAACTGGCGAACCATGTTGGTCTGCATGCATTCTTGTTTTAATCAGTCCAACAAGTGTCTTTTTGGCCAGTGTACAACAGATTTGCCATCCCTGCTTGAAGCGAAAAGAATTTGCGGCAAGTAATTTTGTCATCATTAAAGGCCTTTCAAAACTGCCCAGATGGCTATATATGGCAAATATCAATGCTAAAGCCCAATTAAGCCTTAAAATTGAAAAATATTTTGCCCAGTGTAGAATTTGTCGTCCACTGGAGTATCAGCTTTGGTTTGTAATTTCAAAATATCATCTTGATTTATTAAAAAAATTAATTAAATTTGAAAAAAATCGTTATGCAAACCGCAATGCAATGATGCATTGCTGAAAAGACCTTTTTAGGCGGTCGCGTAACTTTTTGTAAAAAAGTATTTATTTTTTCACAAATAGTGGGACGAGCATTTTTTTACATGACAGCCATTCTTTCGGCTGAACCTTATTAGCAACACTGCTTGAGAACGTGCGGGATGATAATGTGCAAAGATGTCAATTTGTGCTTACTATGACGGTTAATCTGCTCCTTCTCCCGCTGAAGCATATGGCTAATATAAGACAGAATACGAACACGGGCATGGCACAGGTGGTGGCGTAAATCAATCGCGCGCTGACCAGATACTGCCGATAGTTTTTCCGTAAGTAGAAGTACGAGTAGTGTCTTATGAAGAGCGTGTTGACTTCATAGAATGCTTCAACAAATAAGGTGGCAATGCCGAGCAACTGAAACGGCATGGATAAAGTTTGAAAGTTTGTCAGCCACCTAACCATTTCGAACATTTATTGCCTAGATATAAAGATGCAAAGGCTTAGACGCTTAAAGTATCCCAGCGCCATTTGTTGCGTTCCATAGAACAGAATATAACGCAACGAGGGCTAGAACAAGTAATCGCTATAATATTCCGAATTGGAACTGTATTCGGATTTTTTCTCAAAGATGTACAATGATTGAAAAAGGATTTATTGATTCAAAAGTCATTGTAAAAATCGCGCCCTTATAAGGATTTCAAATGAGCCGATCTTTCCCGAATTTAATTGAAAAAAAAAATACCAAAAGTGATGCCAAATTTAGCATTGGGATTGTTGGAAAATTGGGATTAAAAGCATCATAACTAGTTTCTGCGAGTTTTTGTTTTGTGTATATACTGTATTTTGAACAATTCCTTTGAACCGTTTATGGCAAATATAACGAAAATACCGCAGGTGATGTCAATAACATGGAAATTATGGAATGTGGAATAGTTTTAACACATTCTGGGCTTAGGCCAAAAAAGTTTTTTAAAAAAACGTAGTTACAATGAAATATAATATACATGTACGTAACTACATGTATATAGCGCAAGTATGAAGAAAAGAAGAAAAAAAGAGGCAAATCGATTTCAGGGGAAACTCGAAATTGTGGAATATACATGAAAATATTCAAAAAACTTAAATCTCAAATACGGTAAAAGCAAGTAAAACAAGAAAATCAGTGCAACTGTAAATAATAAAAATAAGTTTGCTTTGGCCAAACTCAGCAGCCTTACCAGTTCGGCAATTAGGAATATCAAACAGCAGAGGCTAACTTCACTTTCGCGTAGATATCCACCGTCTCCATATCCAATTACATATCCACCTCTTCCATATCCGCCTGTTCCAAATCCATCTCTTCCAGTATATCTACATTCTCTGCATATGACGCATTCCGCGTCATTTCCTATGACGTACTGCGCACTAGGTCCAGCGTCTTAATACCAAGTTAACATAGAAAATGCGAAATTTACAATTGGCTCTAAGTCTTTATTTGTTGATAGCGCTGCAAATTTTCAATTTCCAAGCAGGGGTATTTCGGTACTTTTGGAAACGGAGCGTCTGGCCCAGACATTTTTTCACAGTATTTTGGAAATTATCCATTTAATTAACAGTGTTTTTTTAAAAAAATCTTTCTAATTAGCCACTTTTGTTGCGAATTTTTCACGCGTGATTCTAAGATTTGAATAAGAAGAAATACATTGTAAAACGTTCTTACTACCGATTTTCATGAATTAAACTTAATTTTATTAAAAATTGATTAGCCCTAATGTGTTATGACGTTTTTGGGCATTGCGATGATATCACGCAGCGTAAAATCTTCAAAATTATTGAAGGGATTTAAAAATGTTCGACAAATTGGCAGATAATAAGAGAGAACATTTACCTGCGTATACCGGGCAAATCGATTCTCTAACGACTGGTCTGCATTCAACGGGTTGAAGTTCAAACTGAGGTACGCACGCATCCGCCAGGGTCCGATTTTCGGACATGTTTGAATCTTCAGGCTGCTCTCCCCGCGTTACTACTCTGCACCGACTTACCGTCTTGTACATAAAACAAACTGAGGAAAGAACGCGAACTTGGACAGAGCAAATTACCACGAAAATTTAAATTGTCGACGAAGAACGTTGAAAGAAATTCTGAATTATGTTCTGCGCGTGACTGACGTCATGCGCGCCAGGCGCGTGCTTCACTTTATTTGAAAAAAATCGTTACATTTGGGCAGTTTTCCGAATGGCAATTTTTGAAACGGTAGTGATGGTTAAAAAGCCTTGAATTGTTCTTAGTATTGCACGAGAATGGGAAGCTTGTACAACTTCACATTTTTGTAATTTCGCAATTACATTACATTGCATCTGTTGTCAAATACAAAACTTCACAACTTCACAAAAACAAACAAAACAAATTTCCCGCTGATGCTTTTGAAGTAGTGGCTGTTGGATGTACCAAAATCGATTCCATTATTCAATATCTTTACATGTATGCTGTTTTCATTCAGACAAGGCACCTTTAGCCTTCCTACTAATAACTTTCAGCTTCGAGGCCTAAATCGCATATAAGCATACCAGACAACATCCGCCAAAAACGCAAAACTCAAAATAATGCACATGGCCTGGAAAAAAAAAACATTAACAATTAAGCGATGTTAAACTTATGGTCTTAATGATGGGTTAGCTCAAACGTAAGCCACACTTTCAAAGTGGGAGTTCCTTCTTGGAAAATAAAATGTTTGTGCAGCATTTAAGAATATTATTTTAACTTTCTTTTTAATTCCCAACCGTAATAATTATCCTGTCGATATGAACAGAATATAAAATTATTGCCAAATTAAGAAGCCTTATATCAGATTTTTTTTAAAACTGCAGGTTGGGTTAGTGTCGTTTTAAGTTAGCTAGCAATTAGGTTATTGGCTGAAATTTAATCATAAATTATGCTATATTTTTCTTATTTTCTAAAAAGTGACACCAACTCCGTTAAAATGTGCCTTGAGGGGCTTAACGTTGTCGGAAATAGCTGATAATCTTTTGAATCAATATATATAACTTACTCCAGCTGCTGTTACGCCAGCACCATGGTAGTTACTAACTGTCACTGATCCGGCAATAAGAGCCACTAGAAATCCACAGAGTGAAAATAAGGCACACTGAAATGATAAGACCAATGGGTGATTAATTGTTTATTACTGAACTTGTAATCCCTAAAGTGCAATTATTGGAATTTAAATACAACGAAGTTTAATTTAGGAGGGAATTACTATCAATGCAGAAATTATTTTAATAGCGTGTATCATTGTTCATGGTATTGCATTCATAGACCTATTAATTTAAAATGGTTACACAAAAACTAGGTAAACAGGATAAAAGTCAAAATTGGTGGATCTTGAGAATCAACCTTAAACGCCAAACTAGCAGCAGAATAAAGTTTTGAACATGAGTCCTACATGGTATAAATAAGCAAAGCATGGCTGCATGTGTGTCCTCAAATCTTTTTTATGATTTTTTAAAATTGTTTAAACAATATGTAAACGTTGTTTCTTACATAATCACTGTATAGAATTGTTACACTTGCACATGTCTGTCGCTGACAACCCTGGTTGCCATACTTACAATCAAGTGGTCCGCAAGGCCTTCTCCTTCAATGAGGGACACCAATACTATAACTGGTAAAATTACAAAAGGAAAGGCGACCGCTGCCACTTCGGTGAGATTTTCTGCTACTGTTTCTGTTCCTCCGGGACCCCAATAATATGCGAAAAATAATGCGTAGCAAATAAGTCCAAGAACCTGCAACAGAAAATTCCAGCTTTGTATTACTTTACTGCGCACATTGTGTAACTTCATGAATACGAAGTTTACTTAGACTATTAAAATATGTGCATTTCAGATATTTTCTAGTGATAACTACACCCATATTCAACATGTACATGTACGTGCAGCATATTTATAAATTGAGTAATGTGAAGGAGACAGCCGTGTTGACAACATGTGCTTAACATGTCCTTCCTAATGGGTTAATATGCATTGATTTTTATAACATGTTATGATTATTATTTATTTAACTTTTGATGAATTTCAATAATGACACAGCATGATTTGCAGACAAATTTTAAACGATTGTTTTAAATAACGCATATTTACTTACAAATTGAAGGAGCTTTAGCCACAAAAACGGTTTGTTGAGTTCCACCATAGCCATTTTCTTTCTTTTTTTTATATATATAAATGACTTGTCGCTATAAATATTCAGTGTTTATGAGCCTTATAGAAGCTGCGCTTATTGTGACAATTTCATATCAAGTAGAATACACATTTTTCTGATAAGGTTACGTAAAGTACTTATGCCACACGATATCTTATCAAATTGGAGATCAGTGCCAGGTTGGCTGACAAACATTGCAACGGTAGTTACGCTTTAAGATAATCCAGAAACGTCATCAGCAGTGCTGGTCATCAGTTAATGATGACGGAAAATGTAATGGTAAATAGATAATAGGAAATGCTTTTTCGGAAATATTTTTGTTTAGAAGTGCCGCTGTTGTTAGCCTAAATATATTTTGAAAAGAGCCCGCCTGATAAATTTAATCCTTAATAATTTGATGTTTAATGCTGCACTGTATTTGATCAAGAGTTGTGAATATTTCTCAGCAAAGTCGGTATATAGTATCGATCTTGTTTTCCTATTCGAAATGACTTGCATGGTATATGTCATGAACATGAACAAGAATATTGTACATTATTGTGTTTTTATAAACGTGATTTATACAGAATTTCATGAACCATTTTACATGAACTCGATATGCAAGTAGAATGTGCATATGTATTGTGATATAGCGGACAATTGTGTGCATCTACATTTATTTACTTTTGCATGTGTACATGGACACGTAATATTTCCAAACATTTGAACACCGATTTTCAACATAAAAAACCAAGATTAAAAAGATTTCCTTCCGTGAATGCATTTTTTAAATGATACGGTGCAGTACCTTTGGTAAATTACAAATGTCTGCTCAATTTAATATTTATAGAATGATGCTCAAAGCTTTATTGCCATTTACCTACACGATTTCTTGAGAAAAATATTTAATCACTTAAAAGCCTTGTCCCATTTACAATACCTAATCAATTGGATAGTACCACTTTAATGCTGATATTTTCAAACGCACAAAAATCCTTCGCCAGAGTATAACAATTGTCTGTTTTCATCCACGTGCCTTAAATCGTCCATACGCATACCAAAGAAGATCCACTAAAAAGAGGAAACTAAAAATAATGCTGATAGCCTATAAACAATAAAAAATAAAAATTAATAAACTTAAAACGTATGTTATGCTTTTTACGGTTATGCTTTCTTAATTAGGTAAGCAAATGTATATACAGTATACGAAATAATATTCTTAAATTTCCAAACGTTCCCACGAGTTTACCGTTCATTACTCAAAGAGTTAACACTTGTCTGATATTTACTTAATTTCTTTTTAAAAATGTTTCAGAAAATAATCTTTACATATCTGAAACATTTGAGCTTTCTAGAATAAAATATTAGTAACATATATAATAGTTTTTCATACATTTAAAATGTATTTAATGTAGTTGTATGCAGTTTTAAAAACTGATTAGGATTTAAACGCTCCCTATTGCTAATTGAAAAAACAATTATTAATATATAGGCCTATATACTGTACGTAAGCTTAGTGTAATCGTTACATTCGAAACATAAGTTTCTCTTACCCCTGCTGCTTTGTCACCGGCTCTTACAGCATCGCTGATCGTTATTGATCCCCCAACAAGAGACACCAGGAATCCGCAAAATGAAAACAGAGCGCACTGAAATTACAATGCCAAGTTAGAACCTGCCAGATCGAGCAATCAAGCTTAAAGAAATGCTGGGTAATTGGTATTCAAAATAGTGCTAAAAATATATTTGCACCATAATCTTGAACTGTATAATGCACTTGCGTATTTTCCCAGTAAATTCACAAATAGCTTTCCACTAAGAATTGAACTGACTGTTTCCACGGTAATGATGAAATTAAATGCACGTTGAAATTGCTAAGACCTGGAGGTCTTGATAATTGAAGCAGCATACTTTTTAACTGTTATGCATACTGTACATGGACAAACTTGTGCAACAGTAGTTTGCATTTAAAACACTATGAATGTTTATCCTGAATGTGTCAAGCATAACTGCGTGAGATGTGTATCAGAATTGCAAATGAAATGCTAGTAAATGCATTTGATAATCCGTTGACACCTGAAACTAAAACATGTTAAGATACATTTCTCAAATTGTTTGTAACCAGGAATTATTTGCAGCAAATGTTTTCAAACGAGATGTGTATTTAATAATACATTTGCTGCTGCCGTGTATCGTTTGACATCATTCGAATTTAATATTGATATTTTTACGTAATGAACTGCATGATCTGTTTAAAAAATACTCACAATCATATGATCCGCAAGGCCTTCTCCTTGTAAAAAGGAAGTCAGAATGATCACTGGCAAGACGACAAAAGGAAATGCAACTGCGGCTACTTGACTGATGTTAATTTCTACCATTCGTGTTCCATTATATTGACCACCCCAGGTGTAATGGAAATACAGCGAGTAACAGATGATCCCAACCACCTGAAAGAGTTGTGGTGTTTAATTATTATTCATTCTTCTATTGCTCAGCTATTGATGGTTTGCAAATTGAATTGGAAAGTGAATATTAGGTGTTTCGTAGAATGATAACCCGAAATTGATTATTACTTTCTCATGAATGTCCATTAGAACAGCATAACTCTCTTAAGTAATCTTGAAACCCTCTATGGAAAATTATTCAATTTTTTTTCTTTTTAAATTCTGATCAATACTGTTTGTTTTTAAAAGGGCAAAGTATGAGAAATCTCTTATTTACTGCTATTTTTTTGCAAGTAATATAAATTATTTTATTAAATGCTTTGCCGTGTAAGCATTTGTATTACCGTTATATTTTTAATATGATATAACCTTAAACGGGCATTTCCTTAAAAAAATAAGTAGAAAGCGTGTTTCATTGTTTGCCCGTTTCGCTGAAATAATCTGCTTCATAAAATATGGCGCTTCTGCATTGGAATATTGCAGAAATATTCTTAGTAAAGAACAAAAGCAGATACGCAGGCAGCTTATGGCGATACAATAATCATGAATGGAAATTTTATCAAAGTAAACTCTGTTTCAGCGAAACAGCTAAAAATGTGACTTCCAAGTTAAAGGCCATTAAGGTGCATCATAGTAATATATATAACAGCGATATTAGTATAGGCCTACACTATTTATCAAAGCATTGCAGTAAATATCTCAAGCTAGTCTCCAATAAATAATTGATTAAAAGAAGTGACAATTCAAAGAATAGCTGTCATTTTTTTGTGATACACAGGTTGGGCCGGGTGACGCAATAAAAGGTATGCACTACTTGCATATCACGCTTTGCCTATTGACTCTCATTTACGAATGATCCTGCAGGTCTATTATCATAATATCAAGTTTCAACCAAACTTGCTTTAATAATTCCCATTCGAAACGTCCTGTATAGACAGTACACACAAATACACAGGGTTGCCACTGACCTAGAAAGCTTGGAATTGTCAGGGAAATAGGTACAACCTGGAAAAGTCATGAAAATTCCAAATTTTCATCAGACGAAACGCCAGCCTTAAATTGCTTATCTCAAATGACCACGCCTGATACTGCTTAGAAAAGGGCGTATCTAATGTACATATAGTCACACTTATGCAATAATAATGAATTCCTATATTTTCCATAGCACACTTTTAACTTTTGAAATAATAAATAACAATATCAGTTATTGGTAAATCTTGTTCCCATTTATTCTATGAACATTTCTGATA
The DNA here is from genome assembly GCA_034700785.1 of Rossiulus vilnensis. Taxonomy (NCBI): domain Eukaryota; kingdom Metazoa; phylum Arthropoda; class Diplopoda; order Julida; family Julidae; genus Rossiulus; species Rossiulus vilnensis. The sequence continues at coordinate 5,079 of JAQIXS010001120.1, read as the reverse complement.
GCCTGGAAGTTTTTTCCAGAAGCCTGAAAAAGTCAGGGAACTTGAAAATTAATTTAATTTCGGTGGGAATCATGATACAAATCTGATTTCACATCAGTTTTTTTCCTAACATCTTTTTTTTATAAGTTTTTTCAGTACCCAATTGTCAGAAATGATATACCATGTAGCTGAGGGGTGTAGTATATCACTTGTAACTCTTTTTCCCCCTTTATTATTCATCTTGATGACATTAAATGGCAAACAACTTGCAAGTTGTGCAGGTAAACTGCACTGTCTAATAATATTTATAAAAAAATACAGTGCATCTTATTCATACATCTTTCAATGAAATATGTTTGACATACATGTGTTTAGAATAAGCACTTCAATAATCCGTCTATAAAGAAAATGTACTTACAAACTGGAGGAACTTGAGCCAAAGGAAAGGCCTTCCAAATTCAACTATAGCCATTATGATAATAGTTTAGAATTTCCTCTTATGTAGAGCCTATGGTCTGCATGCCACTGATACATTTTGGGCTGCTCTTCACGTTTTAAAAGCGATCTGTATCTAACCCATAATAAAAATTGCAGTAAAACCTAGGCAACAATGGGTGGACTCAGCTGTCTGAGCTCGAGAGCAAACAACAACAAAGCGAGGTTTTTTTTGGTGGGGGGAGGGGGAGTTAGAAACATGGTGAAGGAGTTGCCCGCAATTGCTGTTATTTATGACAGGCTGATGAAATTCCGGCTATGGGGAAATTCTCCTTAACGTGTATAATAAGTAATTGTCTCAATAACTTTGCAAACTTTATATTCAGAATATAAGTGCAACGTACCATATTGTAATTTCAAATAAAACGTTAGCGTATTGATCACATAAGTCACATTCATATACACTGGGTTCTGTATTTTTGATTTTGATTCATAAAAATGTCTGCAAATTGGAAGAATAATTATTAACGCAAGGCACTTTTGACTTTTTTCTTTTTATCAAATACATATTAGAAGAATTTCATAAGGCTTTAGTGTTGTCTCATTTTTAAATATTGCTCCTTCATTAAACCCACCTTAATCTGCAACTTTTGGATGTTATAAAAGCACCAAGAATCCAGATTGAATTTTAAACACTTTATTTACACAAATTTATTTTTGAAATTTGTAAATGTTGGAAAAGCATTTTCTTGTGCCCCTCCCCACATTAATTGTTCAATCCAAACTTATATAATAGCGATAAAAAGTTATTGGATTTAAGCTACATGAATAGTAAAAAAATGTTCTAAGCCTAGTATGTTGTGTGATGTTATGTTCGCTAATTTTGGCCCATTGTTTGGCTTTACGTTGGTTTTAACTTCGTCCACAATGAGAAAGCGCCATCGCCCAAAAATATGAAACATGTTATGAGACAGAACGCCTGTAAATGGAAAACGCCAGATTAGTTTGGGTGATTTTCAATATTCAAGGAATACTCGCGGCTTAGAAATAATGCTTTCTGAAGATGCAACATTTTTAAAGGTAATTTTTTAAACAGAAATTGACTATTTTTGCAAATTAACAATTTTTAAATTGATTTATTTTAATATTTTGTCGCATTAAATTTTTTAAAAACAGCACTTGTTTTAAGAATGCTAATATGTATGTTTTACAAAATCACAGACGCTGACATACATAAAACAAGATAATGTCAGTGCAAAATGGCTTCGTATTTAAATGTCTTTCTTGTAATTTCTTTCAATCGTTTATTTATTTAAGATTGCAGCAACATAAAATGTACACAAAAGTGCGAGCATTGCGTTAACCAGTTGTATTTTGCTCTGTACATATATTGTACAAAAATAGCATGTTTTATGCAAATACGAAATTCTACTGATTTTAACTATGAAGTATTAATTAATAAATCAGGTGCTATAATAACTATTAAAACATTGAACATACCCCTGCTGCTAAGGCTCCGCCATATGACGAACCTGTAAACTGGCTGCAAATGAGAGATCCGGTGACGATGAATGTCAAAAACCCGAAGAAGCTTAACAGAATTCCCTAATTAAAAGCAAAAACAAAATATTAGAGGTGATAAATTCATTTTTTATGTAAGCTTCGTAATTAATAAAGACAGAATACATAAAATCGTATGTCATAATCAATTCCTTGTCTAGTTGACCTATAACACCACACCTCAAATACCAAAAATACCTCAAATCTCATACTTTAATAAAATCAGTGTACAATTTCGCAAATTTTTGAGAATACTTCTAAATAATCATTTGTTTCCACATTTCTAAGAATGGTGAACCCTATACTGTGTAATGAAACATTCATTCATTCATCACATACATGTAGATTATCCAGTATCTCACTTAAAATATCCACAAACATTAAAATGGTTTTTAAGCATACAATCTGGCCATAATTTCCCCAAATATATTTTTAAATTCATTATAATCTGTGAGTGTTATTATCATATTTTCAGAATTTATTTTGATGACAACATTTTATTTAATTTGCCTTTGAAATTGTCCAATATGTTAAAATACTTGAGTCACTTGATATCTCATGTTTTACCATTTTATTAGGTTCAATTCATTATTTCAAAATGACCTCCAATGTTCTCGATGTTTAAAAAAAGAAAGTTTCTCAACATTCCTATTAATCCTAAAACAAATTCAAGGACTGATCTTATGCTACCACCTCAGTACGTTTTTATTCCAATTTCCCCAGCACTTCTAAATTTAGCTAAGCCGTAAACGTGTATTAGTATAGCTCAACAGTTTTCAGAAACCGATTTCTAAATTTTACATGTTTTGGCACATTGTCGAAAATTCTTGTTTCTTCAAACATTCCCCAAAACGAAGTCATACATTTTTGTGAAATAATTCCCAACATGTAGTTATCGTTCCAATAGTTCTTGACAGGTAGTTTTCTGCTTTGCTTTCGAAGGTTTACATTCGCAATAGATGTGCAATACTTACCACGAAGCCTTGTTCCATGTATTTTTGCTCATTTAGATAAGATATGAGTATGACCGGAAGAATAACCCACGTGTAGCCGCTCGTGGCAATGGACAGGAAGTGCAACTTGACGAATCCACTGTGATCTACATCAAAATCCATGAATGTAACGTTTATTTTATCAGAGCGTATGTCTATGAGGGAATGGTCAAACATTGCGATTTCCGATTCGTAATGGTGTGTGCACAGAGAGTAGCAAATGATGCACATTAGCTGCAAAAAAGAAAACATTGCACATTTGTGTGGTTTTTAATACGCCTCATTAAGCTCGACCCAAATAGGATGCCCACCATGCAAAGAAATTAAAAAAAGTTTGCAACAAATGCTTATTATTATTGCTAAATTATTTTTTCCCGTGTGGAATTGGTCTTCCGCTAGGGTCTGTGTTATTTTTTATAATTTTAAGATGCTCCATTTATTCATGAAAAATTAAATACATTTGAAAACAACCATTATGCAACCTCCGACGTCCACCTTCGGAGGTTTCATTGAGTGAAAAAAAATCCAATTTCGAAGGAGTTTTTTCAAGTTTATGTTGTTATAAATAAACAGAATGTTTTCAAATTATGAAAATAAGTTCAGACCCTAGTGGGGAACCAGTTCTACACGGAAGTAAATAAATTTAACAACTGTAATAAGTATTTGTAGCAAAAATGTACGGATAATTTTTTTAAATATTGGGTATCGTTTTGGGACGGGATTAACGTAAAACTCATCATCTCACAGAACTTTGTTTAAAACTTCCTTACCATTTCCACGCATCTCAATATGAAGAAGGGGCTTCTTATAAAATCTGTTATCATGTTGACTACTTTTTCCGCAACTTCCTTGAAGACGCTTCACGCCGCTGCTACCCGATGACAGAAAAAAATATTGTTTTAACTTTGGTTACAGTTTCTTTTTTTCTGTAGATTTCCTCTTGAGAGCTATGGCATGCATGATTTTAAAATTTGTGACAAGCCAGATTGAGTAAATAGTGCCTTGAATACTTGGAGAAGCTCAAAGAGAGGGAAGCACATCGCACCTTATCGTGAGAATAGTTTCCATGCCATATACATGCATGATAAGAAACGTTGACTTCTTACGTATAGTGTTTATTTCCATTTACTGCACACCGCACTTACATACTTATATATTATATTTAATTGAGGAACTCGTGTAATGAGTTCTGTAAAAGTTGAGTAATGTAAATTTCTACTTTCTTCGTTAACTGAATACTTGTAAAATCGAAAAAATGAACATAATTTAGTGGAGCCGAGCAATGCATCAACTTACCTGTGTAAACGCAGTTGTTGCTCGAATCTGACGTCACTGCTTGCGACTCTTGATTTCCTAATCATTTAAATGGAACACATGACGGAAGACTAGTTTTTACTAAATATAATAATGATAAGGTGTTCACATCACTGGCGGTATCCTAGAGATTATCGACGGTGACCAGATTGTACAGTGTATCTTGGTGATAGCACTTTTTATAAAGAATTTTAATTGCGTTTTTATTCAGATAATGTTCACATGACGACCGTCAATTTTTTAACTTCTTAATTGGATATAGCATGTGTTAATGACCGTCTACAATTTTAAATACGAACATGAAGATAAAACGTTCATTATACATGTATATATTTTAGTATTAAAAATAATGGCAGCTATTTCGTTCAACACGTAAATAGTCCGAAACAAATTTTAAATTGGATACTTTTTTTTAATAAAACATAGTTAGACAATAATGTGTATTAATATCTCCTTTTCCTGTAAATAAATATAGTAAACATAAATAATATTCAGGAAAACTTTATAGATGTGTTTGTGCTCTTTCATTCTGACCACAAAATGGCGTCTTTTCTCAATCAAATAAGGATAATTTACATTGGAACAGATCCATGTTCACGATAAATTTTTGTTCAATTTTAAACAGTATGAACGCAAAACGTATCAGTTCAGCGACAAGCTATATATCTATATCTATATATGTGTATGGTAGTAGTATTATGTATTGTAATTATCCTTATATGGCTTGCCGTCATTATACGGAAAAGCGTCTAGCTATATACATGTATTTAAATATACAGTACATGATTATACATGTAAG
>JAQIXS010001119.1:0-33577 GCA_034700785.1 Rossiulus vilnensis | reverse complement strand
TTTTGATTTAAAGTAATCAGGGTGATCAGGGGAAAATGTTCACAAAATCGGAGAAGCCAGGGAAGTTGGAAATTTTGATGGAACTTTAAGATGCCTTACTTTATCTTGAAATTTAGGCAATTGACAAAAATTGTACAAAGCTTTACAATTATTTGTTAAAAATATTTTTCATCTTTTATTTTAAAGGAGTACTCCAAAAACAACTTAACTGGAAATTTGTGGAAAAATGAATTGTAAACTTCGTATTTCCCAAGCTCATATAAACTATGTTCACAAGCTGTCTATAATCGTGTGATATGAGAAAGTTACGTTGCTTGACAAACCTATACACAATAAGGACAATAACGTTTGCAAATGGTGATAATTATACCTTGAAGAAAATGTGATGGTTTTTGTCAATTGATTCTTTTTTCGAATAATAGTTGAGCTGCCAACAGATATCATTAAGAGCGATCGATGGACATTACTTAATATGCAGCATCTTTGTCGTTTTCCTTTTAACCGGAAATTAATTGGGACAAAGCTAATTGTTATTGGCAGCTGACGTGTTTGGTTGTATGTTCTTTTGTGGCCTAAGGACAATGCGTGAACGACTTACCGCTGTAAGATTATCCACAATGCATTATTGATGGGGACCATACATTATTTATCCAATCTACCAATGTATGGAATATTTTATGGACACCCTGCATTATTAAGGTGCATTTGCTTCAGACGAATGTGTATCTTTGCTGGTGTGTGGAAAGGCTTCTACGTGCCGTCTTTGCTGTGTCTAAGTTTGTGTCTTTGGGCGCTTAAAATAGTCTGTCATTGCTAATCAAACTATTCATCAATCACATTAGACACTATGTCTGCTGTAAATTTATGATGAAATGACACTCCCATTTTCCTGCTTGTTTCTTTAATGGAACCATGACGCCTGGTGCCAAAAATACTTCTTAGTCTGCCATCAAACCCTTCTTAATTTTGGCGAGCAATGGCACGTCTCCAGAGAATGAAAATTATAACTGAAAAACATACAGCATCCTTCCGGAACAAATCTCAGCATGACACTAACTGCCGCATATCTTCTTCAGTTCCTTTCCTGGCTGCATTAAACTATTCTTCCATCTTCACAATTCATTAAAAAATAACAAGCTACACGTAATGATGTAATTAAGTTCAAACCTAAGTGCAGTTCTTAGTTTATACCGGTAGCATTCATGACACTTTCTTTGCTACTTGTTTCCAATGTGCCTGATGAAGGCTTAATGATTTAAAAACAAACACCTGTCTAGTAAAAACTAGCATGGTAAAAAAGTAATGGATGTGATGGGTTCCATATGAGTTTTAACAGGGTTTCCATTGACCTAGAATTGTCAGGGAAATAGAAATAAAAATAATCTGGAGAAGTTAGGGGTATGAACAGTTGTGAAGTTAGGTCTAATTGTTTGTTATGAAAATGCCCAAGTAGTGAATTTTCAATCAAATAAGATGTGCTTTTGTGAACGTTGAATACTGTCAGCAAGGATTTGCCATGTAAGCAATTCAGAATGATATATTTCATTTGAAAATGAACATTGATTAACGTCGTTAACATTTTAATTAATAAATAAAAATATAATTAATTGGTCAATTATTTCCATTTTATTCTATCAATATTTTTGATAGTTACGGTAGTTTTCCCCAAAAACCTTGAAAAGTCAGGAAATTGGCGAATTTGGGTATTTTATTTTACAATCAGAATAAGCTGTCTATTATTTGATCGATTCTGGTGTGTTTTAACTAAGGGTTGAGTAATTGAAATGTAGAAATTCGTAGTGAAAAAGTCTAAAATAATGATATTTTATCTACAGTTAAGTTTTTGTTCCTTTACTGAATGTTTTTTTAATATTGTTTCCGTAGTGCTTGATGGAAGGCGAAGATGTGCATTGTAGCTGATCTTTAATGGTGCGACAACGTTTATTAACTTGACATCTGCCATTAACTGTGAGCAACAATAACAACATTGTGTCATGACAACGCCTGCCTCTGCTGTTGATGAAACAAGAGACCTTCAACCTTTTTTAGTAGAAATCAACAAACTGTCATGCATGATGATTCCCCTAATGGTCAAGGGCATTTTAGGAATTGATTACTGGCTATATCCTATTGTCTTTCTTCATGGCTTAATACGAATGTCCATGGAATACAAAATAAGCAAAATACAAGGTTCTTGCAACGCTGGAAGCATTTTCATTAACTATGCAGGACGTTGATGCATTCTGCGAATTCTTACCTCGTGGCTGAGCAAGCTGTTTTGCCAAATTAATTCACAAATATTTGTTTTTGACCCCTGCGCTGTCAGGATTTGTTGGTTTTAGCCGCATACTCAGTGCTGGCGATTCGTTTTTAGCAGTCGCCATGGTTACTACCTGCAAGGGGAGCACATTTTTGGGAGGTGATGCTTGGCTATAAAAGCCAGAATTTGCATGTGGCATTCAACTTGCCCTCAGGTAGAAGCTGAAAGTTCCTTTCCTAAATTAATTCAAAGATGAGAATTAGGAAAACCCAACGCCATATTTCAACAAGGTCTGCTAATCCAACAAGGGTGGGAAATGGTAACATTTTTGACAAGGGTTCTGTAAAGGATCCTTGGACAGATGCAACATCTTTGTTTCTGGAAACCGGCCGTGACAACCAAAGTATGGAAGGGTATAATTCTACATTTCTGAAGCCTTACCTTTTCCACATGATGTGCTGTGGCTTGTACTTCGATGAAGACGTAACAGCCAAAGGGCAAAATCCTCCAAGGAACCTTTGGAAGATCTACAGCCTCATCGTTGTGCTGTTGAACTTCGTCAATTTCTTCATGTTTTTGGTGCCCACGTTGGTCATGCTCATGGACATGGGCTTTGGCGATATTGCTACGATGTCCTGCATGATCACATGGACACTGCAGAATTGCATTACCTCCTCCACTTGCTTCTACATATGCTCTTCAGGGCGTTTTCAACGTGATTTTCTGCGGAAATGGCACCCTTTGTACGCCTGGGGAAGTGCCCATGAAGTTTCTGTGCCCAAGACATTGTTAAATCGTGTCAGGGCAACGCTGTATGCGGTGGTGGTGGTCAACATCCTCAATGTAGCGGGTGAGAGCGCAATACGCTTGGCATTTATAGAAACTTTGGAAATTTCAATTTTCTTAGTGAATTAATGTTTTTAACTATTACAATTATCTGCTTGAATTGACCGACCTTTCAGATGCACTTGCAAAATGAAAGGTGCCAAACCATAACTTGCGAAGCGCCAAAAAATCAACTTTTCAGGAGTGGGAAAAAACTAGTTTTGTGAAAAATATATATGGCACTAATCTGATTTCCTTCAAACGACAACACGTTCAGGCGTTACACACCTATGGTGTTTAATTATGAAAACATAAACGGGAACTGAATGAAAATAGTTTTTTTTGTCAAAATTTTTCCAAAACGTCATAGGCACCACACGTATAGCTGATTGGATAGCAGAATAGTAACCTTATTCACATCAACATATATCCACTTGCACTAGCATATTCAACAGACATCTTATAGGATTTCTAATACCACATTGAATCTTGTGCGTTTATCATTGCTTAAGACATGAGGGTTGTGCTTTGGATGTCTTCATCATTTACACTTACATCTACTTCTCATTACTATAAGAACTTCATTGATGATCCATGAATCTCTTTAACTATTGACAGACAGACAGATAAAAAGCTCTAAGAGCTTCATCTTTTATGACTTAAGACGATAATGCAATTAGTAGATGATATTTTACAAATATAAGCCAATAAACATGTGGATGTGTAAATATAAAGACAATAAATAAAAAATTCACCTTAACAATATCAAGCTGATTGATGAGATGATATTATCCTTAACGATCGGTGTGCTATCTTAATTTTTCTAGGTTGGATTTTCTTGTGTTTCGACTTCATATCTAGTGGTATTGGCTTGAGGTTTTTTCCTCTAGTTTCGGTCTTGGACAAAATCACGGTCTGCTACTTAGTCAAGGTGTGGGGGCTGCTGTCCATCATTGGCACTCCAGCGTGGACCATGCCCACTGGCCTGTTTGTCCTCACTGCCCTCAGTTTGATAACTTTGTTTTCGAGCTTCAATGAGAAATTCTGCAGTGCGGTACGTAATGCCGAGCCCACTTCCGGCTTCAACGTGGAGGCCTTTCGGCTGCAAAATGAGCGCCTCATTGCCATGGTGGAAGTGGCTGACAGGCTCTTTGGCGTCTTCTTATTCTCATCCTTTGTGACCACGTTGCTTCTGGCCAGTCTGATTGTGTATCGCACCATCTTCTATTGCTCCATTGGCTGGTTGAAAGCCATTGAGATCTTCTGGTTTCTAGCTGAGTTCGGGATTCTCTTGGGCATTTCCTATGTCTGCGCTGAGGTGAACACAGCGGTAAGCCGAGGCCTTTCTAAGAACTTCTGATTAGCTGAAATGGTGGTCGGAAATATATCATGTTTGGTATTTGTTGTACTTGTAGGCTCACAAGTCTTTGGGTGAATTGTATTCTCTGTCAACTCAGTATGCTTCTAGCAAATATGTTTTGCAGGTGAGAATGTTACGTTACAGTTATCTTTGGATGTTGTAATGGGCACATTCCACTAGTATGAGAAACACAAAGAAAATATTGTAAATTCTTTAGTTTGGTAATGTGTGCACTGAGCAACTGTATTTTACATTACCAAATTTAAGCCAAATCTGGAAGTTTGGAGTATAATTTAATTTCATATGGGTAAACTGGTAATGCAGAGTAGTTTAAGTGTAGTCGTTATTCCAATCAAATTTAATTGCTGTCTTAGTTTTCATACAATCTCTATGATGGTGGTGATGTGGAAAATGGTAAATGTACCAAATTTGTGTTGTTCCTACAGGGCCTATGAGGGTACCTACATACTCCCTGTAAGATTTATTTAATGACTCCTGCATGTTACACCCACAATACCCTATCGTATTACAAAAATTAACAAATTTAAAATTTCACGTTGCACTATCTTTAGTTTAATGTGTCTGAAATACTGCACATTTTGTTTTAAAAGTTACAAGCAGTTCATAAAAGCACCTTCTAGCATCACAATTCTTCTCAATATCAATTCTACTCCAAGAAAACCAACGTTAGCAATATGTTGAAACCAGCATAGAACACTTTATAAGAGATAAACAGTCGCTATTGTGGGGTGCTATAGCTTCTTTTAATGCATTCCATTTCAGATTTCATTGTTCATTGATCGCCTCACTACCATGACGGTGGGCTTTTCGGGCTGGGGCTTCTTCTTTATTAACAGAGGGTTTATCTTGACTGTGAGCGCACGTCTTCCTCATCAGTGCATGTATGAATATTGCTGAGTATAATATTGTTTAAATCCTGATACCAATTTTCTCCAATGTTGTATTTAGCTTGTCAGCGGCTTCTTTACCTATTTTTTCCTGCTACTGCAGTTTGGAGGGGAAGCTCCCAGTAGAGCGATGTGTCTGATGAATGGTACCGTTGGCGGTAATAAATGAAGCCAAAAACTTCGCTTCATGGAAACGACCAGCGTCTCGTAATTGACTACTTGATGATCTCATTGTATCACCTTAGTAATAAGTCCTTCAATTAAAAAAACACCAAAAACGTAATGTCTTGAAAACCCTTATTTTGAACAATCAAACCCTGCAGCTACAATTCCTATCCTTTCCCTTAGCTACCTCCTAATATGTCGAATTTGTAACTAAGTTAAGGTTGTGAATGCCGGACTGGTATTTGGTGTATCTTTGTGCACAGATGAGATTGTCTGCAGAGAATCATGAAAATGTTAGAAAGCGGAAAAGTTGTGAGTTGATTGCTGAATTTATATTTCCTGAAAGCTGCAAATATAAACACTGTTATTTGAATAATTTAGGAATTCCTTATTTACTCATCACATAACAACTGGAACGTGTTGGGGTAAATGTGCACTTCGGAAATTTCAAGATCTCAAATGACTATGAAGGGTGTTGTTTAATTTAGTATTTTATGACTTTACCGAAGAAGAACAGAGCAGAAACAATTGCACTAAATGGACTGCCTTTATGGCATCCATTCGATATATTGAACGTATATGTAAATAATGTTGAGGAAAATACAGTAACATATAAAAACTAATGGTAAATAGCAAACCAATCAATCAAAACAGTCATTAAAGAAGTCTTCCAAAAGGGTTTTGGTTTAGTTTAGGGGGAAGTCCAACGCTTTGACAAAAGTTTAGGTTATTCTTGAAACAATAATATTAAAATACCTCCTGAAGATGTGGCCTTATTTGAGATTCCACTGCCATCTTGTCTTCCACGTGACTGTATATATTAACTTTTTATGACTTCACCGAATCCACTTCCATACGGCTATCAGCTATAAAAAACGAAAGCATGTAAACGAAAAACCAATTTCAAAGTATCAAAAATATTAAAAAATTGGAATGGTTACAGCAGTAATGTTATCTTATGTTGATAATGTTGTCGCCTAATTTGCGATCCTAGTACCATCCTGTCTACCACTGGACTGTTTACAGATTACCGTATTTGCTTGCGAATATAAGCCGCACTTTTTTCTCAAAATAATATCATCTGGAGAAGGGGTGCGGTAAAGTAAACAGAAATGTACTTGAAGAAAACCAATTGATTCTCAATAATAGACTTAGTAAAAAGCTCATTTTTTTGAATAATTTTTTTTTTTCTTAAAACTGGTCCAGTTTCTGAATGCGGCTTATATGCGAGCAAATACGGCAGCTTTTTTCGCCGAATCCGCTTTCATACGGCTATTAAGTACAGTAGCCTATCCTCACGTGATATCTACTTATTTCAGTTAATTGCAGCCTGCAAATTGGGCCTTCCATCATGGATCTGCCCCTGTACTTATTATCCATTGAATAAAAATCGAAATCCAATTAGCTCTTGGGAACAGTTTTTTCCTGAAAGATCATTGCACAACCAATCATCCCAAATCCCACCATTTCTGTAGCATTGCTATCACTGTCCAGTTCGCCATTGTTCTCTGTAGGATCTTGCTGGCCAGCATGGTTGAGCCTCGCTATGTTATCCCCAGCATCGCTGGCTTGGGCTCTGCTGGATCTTGGCGTTCTAAGGCTTTTCAAACGGAAACAGAGCACGAATGCCTGTGCCACATCACCTTGAACATCACCAACTCCGAGGTCGATGAGCTGCCCAAGCCCTTGCCGGAGACGATTGATGCATCCCCTCTTTACCGGTTACTCAAGCCCTATCTGGCCTATATGCAGGTCTGGGGCCTGTTCTTCATCGACGATCCCAATGTCAAGCCCATCTTCAACCGCCGAAGGGTGTACTGCGCTGTGGGCATTGCCATACAGCTGTCCACAACCTTTTTCTACCTTCTGCCCTTCTACCTGACCAGGGCCTTCGAGTCCTTCACTGTCACCATGCTCATCACCTGCCTGTGGACAGTGCAGAATGGCATCACTGCTGCCACCGTCTACAGCATGTGCAGTGATGCATCCGGCCTGAAAGAGTTCTTCGTGCTTTGGTCAAACCTCGTAACCTGTCCGGTCGAAACGGATGAAATATCCAAGTACGTGGTCAGCACCAGGAAGATCGTCTTTGGGCTCTGCTTGGCCTTCAATGTCGTTTTCTCTCTCGGTATGTTGGTGCTAGGCGAAATTCCAAATTCTGTGCAGATCAGGGTAGGCATGGTCAATAACTCGGCAGAATTCTCCATTAGCTGGTTGTTTTCGATGAATTCAACCAAGAGTTCGGATAAAATGCAATGGATTTACCACTATCCAGTTGACGAATTTAAATTTGCAATTCTGAAAGATGTTGACAAGATCTTCAGCACCAGTTCATAAAATGTGATGCCCCAAGTGTCCATGAAAAATTTAACATACTCTTAACTTTTCTACTTTTAACTTTCTTTTGAGGACATACTTTTTCTTACAGTATATATTCTACATTTGAATTTGTCACGCAGGCTGGATCTTGATTATCAGTGGCTTGATCATCGAGACCTTTCCCCCAGTCTTCAGTGAGCTGTTCTCGCCCCAGATGATCTTCTTCATGCGGGTTCTGTTCTGCACCACCCACTTCTTCAGCACAGCGGCCTGGAGCCTACCAACGGGGCTCTACCTTATCATCTGCCTCAGCCTCCGGAAGCTCTTGCTCACTTTCAATGGCATTTTGAGGAATTCGGTGGAATACATCCTCCACGGGGGAAGCCCCAATGGCACCTCCGATCCTTTCAACGCCGAGGCCTTCCGCTTCAAGCATCAGCAGATTCTGAAGCTGGTGGAAACGGCCAACGACATGTTTGGACTGTTCGTCCTCTCAATGATCCTCTCCAATTTGGCCATTCTTTGCTTTGCCACTTACATGCTGCTCTTCATGTGCGCTTCGCCCTTCTCCAAATCTTTGGAGGCGGCTTGGACGGTCGTGGCCACCATCTGGTTGTCCCTCTTGTCCATCACTGGCTCTATGATACACAGCTCGGTAAGAGTGATTTCTGCTCCCAAATTGATTTGTAATTAGAAGAAATGGTCTGTTAAAGTGCTGATTTTGACAAATTTCAAAATTTAACCTATATGCTGTTTTGCAACTTTTTATTACGAGTGTAGTTTGATTTTGTATGCTTATTTATATATTTTTACGTATAATACTTTTCTATTTTAATTCAAGACAAGTTTGTGATCAATGATCATTTTTAAAAAAAATCAAGGTCTTGAGGCCTTATTGAAAATTAGCTGTTTAAGTTTTAAAAGTGTTAAACACCTTGTACTACTAATTAAACAAAAACTAATGAATTTAAATGCCAAAATCTTGTAAACACTATCAATAAGGTCATGTTTCTGAACGGGTTGAAGCTCTTAAAAATGACTACAGGTTGATTAACTGATCAGAAAGCTTAGTTTTCTTACATTTGTTGTTAATCTGTCTTAGGCTCATACGCCCTACCAAGACTTGCACGCTGTTCCTCTGGCGTACATGCTGCCAGATAACATGATCAAGGTGAGGATCGCCTAACTTAGAAATTCTCCTGTTAACTCCAGCCTTGTTGATAATTGATGTTTGTGTCATAGCTGTTGATATTTCTGAATCGCGTTGGAGGTCCGGAAATAGGCATTTCGGCATGGGGTTTTTCGGTGTTGTCCAAAGGCTTCTTGAGCACTGTAAGTGTCGATATGGTTTTGAACTGGTGGCAAAACAATTTCTTGACTGATTTGTGTACTTGACGTGTTTCAGTTGGCAGGGATGTTCCTCTCGTACTTCTTCTTGCTGGTGCAGTTCCAGTCCCCCACTGGACTTACTGGCATGTGCGGCCAAAACTCGACAGAAGTTGAGCCCTTGGAATAAAACTGCTGTTCAACTTGTGGATTTTTAAATTTCAGCTGCAACTTGTTACGATTACTTATTTCATGCACGTAACTATTATGTTGGCAGCATATCATATTTGGGCGAGTTTTAGTTCGTATGATGAACGAATAAGGACAGTGCTGTCATTCCTTTATCCTTTATCTGATATAGGCAGCAAATGGACCCTTAAATTTATTACAGGCATTAGAAAACGTTTTAATGGAATAAACTGGCACATTATTAATTTAAATACACCACATTTTTTATATTTGCAAAATCGCTTATGTGGATTGACGGTCGACCACCATCTGCATGCAATAATACTGGAGTGAGTATATCCAATAATGCTAACGAATTCTTTTAATGGTACATGTTAAGAACATTGAATTATTGTTGGAACCCGCATCTGTTGACCATATACTCGATTGAATGCGAATTTAACACATACCAAATGAACATAGCTTGTCACTACCAGCCGAATTACGGTTGGTGCACATATTGTACGGTTACCTTGGAATGATTATGCTTACAAATTTTGTAAATGGTACACGTTTAACATTAAATTATTGTTGAAGTCCACATATTTCAATCATATAGGCCTATTCTTATGTCTACTGCTTTGAATATGAATACCACACACACCACCACACATACCAGATGAGCACAGCTTGTTGCTACCAGCAGTATTTTTCTGATGCAGATATTGTAGCATTATCTTAAAACATTAGCAAAAGTATGTTTATGACACTGTTTTTAACTGAAAACTGGTTGATGCTTTTCTGTAAGGACTTAACTCCCTATTGCCCTATTGTCAAGTTTGGCAGTGATATGGATATTATATGTATAATGGGCAATTATTCCTGCTGTTCCTTTCAAGTTCTAATATCAGGTGCTTAATTTTCAAAATTGCACAAGCAATTTCTTTGTCGCAAAGAGCTATTTGAGCTAGGAATGATACCATTTTGACCACTAATAGCCACTGGCAATCCAAACTATTGCTTAGCGTTTGATGAAAATCATAAATGCTTTTCTCTGTATAATCTAAAATAACCTCTGAAGTCAATCTAACATTAGAAGGTTATGCGATGCTGTTTTCTCCACATGTGTTCTTGTCGATATTGGAGCCTCTCGGTGGCTTCCTGAAGAGGTTTCCATTACATTATCGGATGCTGTCCCTTGGTTTCCAGCTCGTGCTGACATTTGACACTGGCACACGAGTATCAGTATCATCCCTTAAAGGCAATGGTAATCAATTATCCACTTCCAATACGCGATACTTGGCGCTTGATGAACCACATAAATTGGCGTTGTCTCTGCCATGCAGCGCTACTTATTTCTGGGATTCCTGCTGGCTTGCAATGAATTCGAAGAGATCCAAGGAAGATTTGCCAGCACCTGATGCTTGGATCGCTAATCCCAAGGAGATGCCAAGAAGCCGGTTGGACAGTTTGCGGAGAGCCGCACTTAGCCGCAAAGTCGAACTGGCGGAGTTTTGGGACGACTTCTGGTCCACAGAGCCCATTGATGGCCACTTCATCCAGACTACCGACAGCTTGGCATATCTACCATCACTGCCCAAGCTTCTGAGGCCGTTTTTATTATTTATGACTGCATTTGGCCTCTACCACTACTCTGAAGAGAGCCTGTCTTCGCTGATAGAGCGCAAGGCCTACAAGAAGGCAGTGCCGGTGCTCATCAGCAAGGTCACCAGTTTTGTCTGCATGGTTTTCTGCATCGGAGTCTTGATCTTCAACCTTTACCACTTCCCCTGGGACGATTCTGGCTTCCAGACCCACACCTTCACCTCCATCGTCTACTTTGCGTGGTTCCTGCAGAACACCGTTGCTGCTGCCGTCTACTGCGCTGCCAGTGGATGCAAGACAATGTTGCCCAAGCTCTTCAGCAAGTGGGAAAAGATCATCTTTCCCAAAACCATTGTCAACCAGATTGAAAGGTACTGCAGCCGGGTGCAGTGGGTGGTGCTGTTTGGAATTCTGGTGGCCACCATCATGTTTCTGGCAGGTTGGTTGAGTTTCAAGGAAGAAGAAACTTCTTGCACTTGCAACTCTGTAGCTATAGTCTGTGCAAAACTAGAATGTACTGAGCCAAAACCAATTGAAAATTCATTCAGCTTATAGATTGTTGCTTCCAATAGAGAGACAGCCATACCAATGGAAGGTGTTGAAAGTACGAAGGGATTTTTTTTTAAAATGACCTAGTTAATGTAATGAAAATGCAATTGCGCAGAAATTGCTAGATCTCCAAAAACTGATTTGATGGTTTTGCTTCAATTTGTTTGAAAAAAAATGTCAAGGAAATTCAGTTAGAATTCTCTTTTAAATTAAAAAGGGCCAAAGCCCAGCGCATACACATTTGTAAAATTATCCAAGAAGAATGTTTCCAGACACGCCTTACCTTTTTCAGTCTTTGTCCAAGTCTACTTCGTGGACTATGACCTGCAGGTCGACCTGGTTGACAACGACCCGGAAGCCGCCCTCCCGAACACCACCAAGAACGAAGTGTACTCGCTCGGGGTGCTGGCCATCCTCAGCATCCCCATTTGCTGTCTTTCTGTGGGCTTCTTCGCCCTCGTCTGCGTCGTCCTCGGCCACGTATTCAAGAAAAGCACGGATTTGCTGGGCGCGATGGTCAGGAGGAACCCGGAGTGGCTCAACCTGGAGGACCACCGGGTGCGGCACGAGCAGATCTGCCGGGCTTTGGAGGCGGCTGATGGCGTTTTTTCCTTCTTGATCTTCTCCTTTTTCGTCACCTACATGCTGCTCATCGTCATCATTGGCTACGAATTCTTCGCCATCACATCGCCCACCGACGTCAAACTGGTCAGGGCCTTCTGGTGTGTATTTGGGATTTTCACCCTCTCTGCAATCTGCATTGTTGGAGCTACTGTCAACACTGCTGTAGGTTGATGCTTTCTGCAGCTCTTTCTAGAGATCTTGACCTTGTACCAAGGACCCAGCCCTCACTAACCTTTGCTTTTGATCTGCAGGCGATCAAAACCGAGAAGCATCTGCACTTGATTTCGCTGAAGCATTCCTCACACCAAAAGGATGTCCAGGTTCTGTATAGGCACTGAGCACATGTTATGTTGGGGGTTTCTCCATTACTAGAATAACATATCTTCGAAGTAGAATTTCTCACCTTTCCCTACTGACCACACATGATGTTGGGATGTATTTCAAATACAAGTATATAGGATATGGGACAAAATGTTCTAAAAATATTTACCCATTAACGTACCAGAAAAATCGTGAATTGGGACTTACAATATGTTATGTAATGTACATGAAATTGTTGCATATTTTAAAACTATAATAGTTTTTGTACAATATTATAATATAGTTATGATAGTTTTAACATGTCGCAATCTATTAAAATATGTTGCATGCAATATAATTTCGGTTTATTTTATAATGTACTAAAATCTTAATTTATAATATTTCTGGTGTTTTTTTAGAATATCATATTCTATCTTATATATTGTGAAATGTGTCCCAAAATCATATGGGAGACAAATAAAGGCTTCAACGAGGAGGGGCAAGAGGAAGACATGCACTAAGTGAGCTTGGCCCTTTACTGGGATCCAGGACTTATAAATCCTTTAACAAATCATTTGTTTGGATATTGTTTTAGTAATCTTAACCACGTTTGTCAGGCTCCATTATAGGCGTAGGCTCGCATATATGTCACCAAACCAAATTAAATATCAGCTGTTTCTATTGAAATGTCTTTGTAACACAAAGCTCTCATTAATGTCATTTTAGTTGGTAGCGTTTCTTCTGCGTTTTCAAGGACCGTACCTCGGTTTCACGGCCTGGGACATGTTCACCCTAACAAGAGGCTTGATATTATCAGTAAGACAATCGACCATTTGAAATTCATGAATCTGCCAATTTCTTAGATCAATAGCTTGGATGAAAGCGATGTTAATGGGCAGGCCTAAAAATTGGATGGTTGGAAAAGTTTAGATTTTTTGTGTTCTTAAATGTCAAGGTTATGCCTGACGTTCGCTGGCAGTTGGCAGTTAATCGCCTGTATTGACCTCCTGTAGGCACATCCCTATAGTTTAAGCCAGGATATCTAGAACGTTCTTTGTTGGGAATGCCTCCATCTGTTTATCCAGATAAACGTTGCTGGCTTTACTTATTTATTGGAATTTTTTTAAAACAAAATACGCCTTTCTGTGCCCTTTCTTGCATGACACGCTATGTCACAACCAATAATTATTGAAAATCTGTCCGGTTTTTGAGATCGTTAAAAGTGCTGAATTATTCAACTAACCGGCATTTTCTTGGAAGAGTATCAAAATTTCCCCTATTTGTTTTTGGAAATTTATAAACTGGAACTAGCTGCAACAGCTGTTCAATTAGTTTGTTGCTGCGTTTTAAGTTATCCTTAAATGTCTTAAATTTCACAGTGAAAGGAAATACAATTCGCATAAGCGAATGCGATATTGTATTTTTCAGAATGTACTGAAATAGTACTGAAATTGGTATTGGCTGATGTGATTTGCTATTGGTCATGTTATGATTGGTACAATTTGATCTTAGGTGGCTAGTGTCTTTATGACATATCTGCTGCTTCTGGGCCAGCTGACGCCTCAGGACCATCACTGGTCATTCAAGAATGTCACGTTCTCAAGAAATGGTTCTTCATCAAGGATTCGGTCATAAGTGACAGACTGATGGCTTTTCTTGTTCGTTGTATTTAATCACGTTTGAATTTAATTGTTCAACCAGTAAATCCAGCATTCTGGAACAATTCTTGCACCGTGCTTTCGGTTGATCGAAAAGAGCAATCTAGATTTTCTGATTGAAGATGCTCCTTAAGATAGATTTTTGCATGTAGAATTACTTAATATGATGCACCTTTCACTGGATTTGGATTTTCGTATTTGGTAAATCCATCTTTGTGGATTTAAAGACTGATTCGTAATGGCAAGTTCTATGTGTTAACTGGGAATGTTGGCAAATGCACTCCGATGATTGATCAATTATTGATGTGTTCAGCACAAACAGCTCCAATAAAATCGATTCTACGAAATAAACATGCTAGTTTTATTGCTATACATCTAGACAATTTTAAGATACAGAATTGGCATGCTTTGGAATGCATGCCATTCATTTTATTTTCCATTGTTGAAGTCACGTTCCAAGGGTGCCAATAAAACACACGAAACCATGGTCATTTGGATACCCTGAAAGTTTAATCATACGATAAATCAGAGGTGGGGTATATACATGTACATAATTTGCCCTTACCAATGGAATTTAGGAATATTTATTGATGTGATATGTTCAATCAGTGGGCTTGGGATCCAGTTTTATTTCAAAAATTTTAAGTTTACGTTTTTCAAGCAAATAAACCATGTATTTGGGTATGTGCCTATGGATCTTCATTATTGTCGATTTTGATGTAGATTTGGAAGTATTAATCTTCGAATTTTAAATCTATGCTACATTCAGAATTTGTACACTTGTTGATCAATGTTTGTGTGTAACCAAACTTGTTGCACAATTATATTCGTTCAAGTTGGGATTATTGCATTGGTGGCCCTACGTGCCAATCGGGATCAATAACGAAAACAATGGACTTAAGGAATGCTTTTGATTTTATCACTTGTGTAATGATCCTGTTGCTTTGCGACCATTTAGTCAAAAAGGTATATGTAGCCACGTGGGCTTATATTTCTTCAACATTATGAAACATTGCCGTACTAGCGTCACGTCGGCTCATAAAGGCGGAGTTTGAATCAGATTCCTGTTTCATTTGGCTTTTGGACGTCGCCTGGTCCAGTCATCAGGACTTCGGAATCTCTTTGGAATTTTGGTATTTCGAATTCTGGTTTGAACATGTTGAAGAACTTGCTTCTTGTTTCAGCCATGCTGATGGCTGTCGGAAACTGCAAGGAGATAACAGACTACGAGAATTGCAGACGTAAGCATGTCTTGTAGTCAGAAGGACGTTCTTAAGAATCGTTGAGTTGTTGGTAGCTACTGGATTAGAATAGTGTCATGTGTAATTTGATACACCTAATTAATCTCACACATCCGATTACGCTTTGCATTATTGGTCAAACATGTCACCATAAGTGAGTCGTGAAGAATTCTCTTGCAGGAAAAGAGTTTAGGGACTGTGATTCACATTTCTGGTCATTTTTAATTCCAGCGGACACTGCTGTTGGAGAATTGGTTTCGCTAGTTATTGAGCCTTGTGATCTCCCGGTGTGTGTATTTGAAGCATACAAGAACTACAGCATCTTATTAAAATTTGAGCCAAGTAAGTTCCTTTCAAGGTCTATTTGACGACAGGAATCTTTGGTTGTTGACTGGGGTTAAGGCAAACAATGTTTTAGGAATCAGGTGTTTAGGCCATGGCTATACAACAAACAACTTTCGACATCTTTTTTAGTTGTTCAAGAATAATTCGTATTCATTTTAGGATATTTTTCCAAAAAAATGAAGAAAACAATAAGGAAAAAAACATTGAACAGACCTAGTAATCAAAATAAGTTTCAATTGATAATTAAACTGAATTACTCCTGATATCAATAAGGAATAATCAGGTAGGATGTTATTTTACAAGCGTCACCATGCAACACATTTTTTGAAAAGACCGTGTTTTATTAGCAAGTGCAAGTGTCTTCTGGCATAAAAAGTTATTGGAAGTCATGGTATTTACTTGAGGGTCGTGGATTTTTTTATTTCATCTGATTTCTTTCATGTTATAGATTCACTGTTTTAGCAATACAATTCACCTTAAAAAATAACCCTCTAGTGTTTTGCTTGGATTGGTGTGATGATATCACGTGACACCATCTCCGCCATCTTCAGTTTCTTACTAAATGGTAGTCTGACGACCAACTTCGTTTTCATAATTTGTTTCTAAATGTCTTGATAAAACGTGATTAATGATTCCAAAAATATGTTAAAGGCTCCCATATTATAATTGGAATGGGCTTTTTTGGAGTCATGCACTTTTTTTTTGGAAGGCATGAAGTAGTCAGCAGCATACATAGCAAAGAGGAATAGTTTCACAGTTTTCCAATTAGCCTAATTTTTTCTTGAATTTTGTAAGAGGAAAATGACAGTTTTCTGACTCAGTGGTGGCACATCTTGCTTTCAGATATGGTCTGCTTAAACCTTACTGCTGTCATCAGTATTGTGCTTCACCCCCTAATCGTTATCAATACTGAGAAGCAAGACGTTTGTCCGTTCCTCGCCGTTGAGGGAGGGGGCAAACCTGGATGCCCCAGTGGCAAAGATGACGTGTTGTTGATAAAATATATCGCCTATGTGCCAAAAGTGGTTGACACGAGTGTAAGTTTCCGAACGTTTTTGGCAGCTTAACCACATCGCCGTTCTGTAATTCTTGGTGCTTTCCATGCTTTCAGATTAATCTTTGGGTGCAACTTCTGCTGCTGTGCTTGGGCGAGGACGGTGTGGAGAACGATTGTCTCTGCGCTAAGGTCCCTCTTAGGATTGTGTAATCATTTCTACAGCCTCAGCCTGATTTGATCATCGGTTTTGTGTTGATCTTTGTGCTTAACTTCACTGTGCTTTTTATGTAGTCTTAATGTTTTTCTCATGAAACTTTCATTCACTGATTGCAATTCATCTGCTAGGGAAAAATTGATGTATTCAACTGCTTTGATAGTAAACTTTCGTTAGCGTTTCAAGACAGCGATTCGGTAGTCACTGACCGGAAGTAGAAATGTTTTAATTGGATGCGCTAATCGGGGTACTGTCTAATGATTGCATTGTCGAATTACTGGAAATAAATTGACTTGGGCATTTGTCATTTTACGTCGTATCTTCCAAGCTGTTGTGGCTTTTATCATCAGTAAATGAATGGTGCCATTGTGCCAAACCATAACTTAGCAAGCACCGAAAAATCAAATTTTCTGGAGAGGGGAAAACCAGTTTTGTGATAATTATTGATAGCACTAATCTGGTTTCGATCAAATGACAACAAGCTTGGGCGTTAGACTCCTATGACGTTTAATTAGAAAAACATAAAACAAGAACTGTGTAAAAAAATTGTTTGTCGAAATGCTACCAAGCAGTCATATTAGCCACACGTGTGGAACCGCATAAAACGTTCAAAACCTCTTCTTCTGTGGCAAGTAGGACAGCAGCTCATAGTTGCCATTCTTTGCAGTACTTTTAACGGAATAATTTGAATAGTAAATTCTATTCATGTGCAATGAAAGAAAACTAGTATTGCGGACTGGTTCTTTCCGCATGTATTTGGCTGCAATTGATCGAACAGTATTCATACATGTATTTAAAGGCAACCTCTTGTTACTTACTGTTGGTCGATTGGGAAACCCTACAGATCAGGGGAAATTTAATAACCATTAACCTTAAAAACCTGGGAAAGTCAGGAGATTTAATGTGATAGTAGAGAGCCCTGTGGTCTGGGATTGTTTCTTAAATCCAGATTACTTATGCTATCACTGTTTTTGGTTGAGAATAAGTATTTTTGTCTTCTTCTAATCTGTGTTATCAAAATCTATATGATCAGGGATTGGTCATAACGAATTTTGATTTAGGTTCTTGTAAAATTAGTTTCTTCTCCCCTCCAATAAATAGATTAGTTTAGAATAAGAGAGACATTGACGCTATTTTTGTTGTTAATAGTCAATGAGCTGCCAGAAATAATGGATTTAAGGTGTTCTAGACTAGTATCTTGCATGGCTTTTTTTATCTAAAATTTTAATATTTAAGGAATGAGGACTTCAAAAAGGGAGTAAACTCCCCCAAAAAATAAAGATCAGTTTAGAATAAGAGCGAAATTGGCAATGGTTTTGTTGTTATCAGGGATTGGTCGTAATGAATTTTGATTTAGTTTTTTGTAAAATTCGTTTCATCTAGGAAGGTAAAATTAACAGTTTTTATTGTTAATAGACAATGCGCTACCGAAAGTAATGGGTTTAAGGTGTTCTAGGCTAGTATTTTGAATAATTTTAATATTTAAGGAATGAGGACTTTTTAAAACTCCATGTAAATTAAATAGTTAATACTGCTTTATGGTGTAGGCCTAATTTATTAAGAAACGTGCTGGTAAATAATGAATAATGGAAACGCTATCGTTGAGATGTTTAGATAGACTGCTGCATAACCTCACTTTTAATTTTAATTAATTTATCTAAAACATATTAAAAAGCAGTTATGAAAAAATGACATCAATAATAATAACATGATAAAATAGTTTGTAGGTTTAAAAGCATAACATCGAACTGTAAATATGTTCTGCAATATCGGGTTTCACATTACCATGTAGTATGTTAGTCACGTTTTGAGATAGTGCCTGATTAAAAATCAGTGCAAAAATAAGAATACAAAATACATAAATATTGAAATAACTTACATGTATTTTTCCGCTGAATAGGCTGATATGGTTTGTGAGTTCAAACACTAATAAAAATCGAAAAACACTCTTGTAAAGAAAACGTGTAGAAACTTTTTCAATTCTGTCAACTTTTACGAAATCCTAGGCAACGCATTGTCTTTTGAAAAAAATTCTTTCTGCGTTTTGAAATAAAAGCGAACGTGTTATTTCATGGCAATATTAGAAACAATGGGTCTGAGCAAAACTTTTGTTTTAACATTATGTAAATTGCATAGTTCACTCGGTTGTTTTGGGGTTTTTAAATTCCAAAATGTTGCATGCCAAAAAATGTTCTCCCTATAAAAAGTTAAGCTGTCCTTAATTCAATGCTCAACTTCACTTGCTACTGGTCTGTGGCGCTGCCTTTAGAATTCAACAGTGTCTTTGCTCCACTCCATTTTGGACCATGTTGAAGTTTGCAAATTTTGTGACAGTATTGGTTGCTACGGCATTCCTTTTGGCTGTCGGAAACTGTCTGGTGTTGAATGATACCAAGAATTGTTCACGTAAGCTTGTTCAGATTGTTTTTTACTTGTTTTATACCTAGCTAACATCTTCTTAAATGGACATTTTGTTTCGTTGAATTGAATACCTTAATTTGAAAAAAATGTTTGTCTAAGAATTTAAAATATAAAATGAGGAATTTGTTCTCAAGAAATGTTTTGGTATTTCTTACAGCTAAAGATGCAACCGGAGAATTGCATTCAATAAGTATCGAGCCTTGCTCTGAAAGTCCTTGCGGATTTGAAAGCTTTAAAAACTACACCTACGAAATGGTGTTTTCTCCAAGTAAGTTTTTTTGAGCACGGAATGGGTTAACTAAGACCGGAAAACCATGTAAATTAATTTTAGAGCATATTAATCTTTATCTGGGGTTACTTGTCCCCCAATTTTTTTATATTTTATTTCTTTAAGCTGAATTTGTACAGAATCTGCATGCATCGTGTAAAAGTGACCAAAATCTGTCAGTTGTGAATGGTTTTCCAAATAATGTGGCCCTGTATTCCCTATATTATTATTCTTGCTGGAACATCCTTGAAATATCATTTCTTCACATGGTGTACTTCTCACAAATTTCCGAACGAAATTCTGTGGACTCTTTGGCCTTCGGTCTTGACATAATCTTATCGGATCATGAAAGATCTCACTCCAACTTCCGCTTTCAGATGCAGAATGCCGTGGGGTGACTGCTGTTGTGACCGTTCTGTGGCTGGGTATCGTTGTGCGTCAAGAAACGATTGACCTTTGCCCTTACTTGCATATCCCTGTTTCCGGTGGGGTACAACCAGGATGCCCAACTGATGCCACCCAAAAGCATGTTATAAAATATCTCGACACTATTCCAGCTTTGCCCCCTGGAGAAGTAAGTGTTTTTCTGTCAACATCATCATTAGGAATTAGTGGTTCCACTATTGCTGGCGCATTTTCACTTTCCAACATCACATAACGTTTTCTTTGTTAATCTTTTTGCCAACATTGTTTCTGCAATTTTCTAATTTCCTTGGTATTTCATGTTTTCCAGTTTGAGGTAACTGTGAAAATTGAGCTTTACTGTGAGCCCAAGAAGGAAGTCATTCTGTGCTTGACATTGCCTGCTCGGAAGCAGAAGTAGACCATAGCTTAGGATTGTTTCTTTGCTTCTTAGTTCTTTCTTTCGTAATGCTGTCTAAATATACAGCCTTAATTGCAGTTTTGCTTCTAGCTCCGTTTGAATTAGTTTTGCAACAGTTTAATCTTTGGAATGAATGCGGTGTGGCGGAGATGCCATTGATGGCGAACTTGGCTCTAACAGAGCTAAGATAAACGAGCTTTTTTGAAAATGTATTTGTTAGAATTGTATAACTTGTGCGAATTCAATAAAGCACGTCTTAAGCATTTCCATGTTATTGCAAGCATTTAAAAATTGATGAATGATATTGTGGTTTTCCAATCGTGAATAACGTTCTGCTTCCAAATAACATTGAATTCCAGGAAAATTTTGGAAAATATATAAAGTTTGAAACTATTCGTCGTTGCCATGTGTGCCGTTTACACTTTTCAATATTTTCAACCGCAAGTTCAATTCAGTTGCAGTGAAAGAAAACTCCAATATTACGGACTGGTTCTTCCCACATGTATTTGACTTCAGTCGTTCAAAACAGTATTCATGTTTAAAGGCAACCTCGTTTTGCTTACTAATGGTCGTTTGGGAAACCTAAAGATCGGGGGAATTAAAAAAAAATAACCTAGAAAACCTGGAAAAGGCAGGGAATTTAATGTGAGTTAGAGAGCCTTGGAGTCTGGGATTGTTTAGTAAACACAAATTACTTATGCTATCAATGCTTTCGGTTGAGAATCAGTATTTGTCTTTTTTCTAATGTATGTTATCAGCATCTATATTATCAGGGATTGGTCATAATGAATTTCGAATAAAAAACATTGAAGGATCTAGGAATGTGATCATTAAAGTCTTCTTGTACTCTCCTCCAAAAATTAAAGATCAGTTTAGAATAAGAGAGAAATTGGCACTGTTTTTTGTAATCAGGGCTTGGTCGTAATGAATTTTGGTTGTTTTTTTGTAAAATTCGTTTCATCTAGGAAGGTGAAATTGGCACTTTTTATTGGTACTAGTCAATGCGCTACCGGAAATAATGCGTTTAAGGTGTTTTAGGCTATTATCTTGCATGATTTTAATATTTAAGGAATGAGGACTTTTTAAAACTCCATGTAAATCGTTAATACTGCTTTATGGTATAGGCCTAATTTATTAAGAAATGTGCGAGTAAATTAATAATAATGGAAACGCTATCGCCTAGATGGATAACTGCTGCATAATCTCACCAAAATTTATTTTCTGAATGGTATATCGCGAGGGCATTTATTAAATAACTAAATCATCAGTGGTTGATTTCGGCGAACTCTATCTAAAAATTGTTAAAAATAGCAATTATGAAGAAATTATATAGATATTGAAGGAAATCGTAAACATAATAAGATGTTAGTTGTAATATAAAATGTAAGTAGGCTTGAAAACTTAATATCAAACTTGCTATGCTATATGCTATAGCGGGTTTCACTTTACCTCGTAGTACGCAAATCGCTATTTGTGAAATATTGAGATATTGAAATAATTTAGATGTATTTCGCTGCTGTCTACTCTGATCTGATTGGCACGTTTAAGCACTAATGCCAATATAAAATGCAATTGTAAGAAAAGCTTCTAGAAACCTTTTGCCAACTTTCACGAAATATTATGCTATGCCTTGTATTTTGAAACCTTTTTTCTGCGTTTTGAAATAAAAGCGAACGTGTTATTTCATGGCAATATTAGAAACAATGGGCCTGAGCAAAACTTGTTTTAACTTTTTGTAAATTGCATAGTTCGCTCGGTTGTTTTGGGGTTTTAAATTGCAAAATGTAGCGTGTCAAAAATGTTCTCACTATAAAAAACTGAACTCCTTAATTCGATGCCCAACTTCACTTGCCACTGGTCTGTGTCTTTGCTTCACTCCATTTTGGACCATGTTGAAGTTTGCAAATGCTGTCACAGTATGGGTTGCTGCGGCTTTCCTTTTGGCTGGTGGGAACTGTCTGGTGTATAACGATGCCAAGAGTTGTTCACGTAAGCTTGTTCAGATTGTTTTTTACTTGTTTTCTACCTAGATAACATCTTAAATGGACATTTTGTTTCGATGAATTGAATACCTTAATTTGAAAAATGTTTGTCTAAGAATTTAAAATATAAAATGAGGAATTTGTTCTCAAGAAATGTTTTGGAATTTCTTACAGCTAAAGATGCAACCGGAGAATTGCATTTATTAAGTATCGAGCCTTGTTCTAAAAGTCCTTGCGGATTTAAAAGCTTTGAAAACTAGACCTACAAAATGGAATTTTCTCCGAGTAAGTTTTTTTTTGAAACAGCATGGTTTACCTAAGCTAGTGAAAGTAAAACCATGCAAAATAATTTAAAAGCATATTATTTTTTAATTGGGGTGAATTGTTTCTCAATTTCTTTGATTTAAGGAGGATTTTTACAAAATTAGCCTACACCGTTCCTTTCATTAGATGCAACCGATATTCGTCATTATTTTTGAAAGTGACCAAAATAACAGTTGTGAATAATGTAGTTTTCAAAAAAAAAATATGCCGTAATTTATTGCGTCGCTTTTTTGTTATTTCTCTTTATTCGTTGCATTTTACTGAAATAATTATTCAAAATCTGCGGAAATTCATCACTTCCGATCAGTTTTTTTTAATGTATGGTAACATTTTCAGGAAATCCATTACATTATTTAAATTGGATTATTTTGTTTTTAAAAATTTCTCCCACAACGCTCCCTTTCGAAAAATATTCCAAAATATAAAAAATTAAATATCTGGACAAATATTATCCTTAGCAATGATTGTTTCTGAAATTTCAATCTTAATCCAAAATTGAATTACTATTTTATATCAGTTAGGAGTGAAAAGGTTTGCCTCCTGTACATTTCGGAAATATTAAAACTTATTTCAAACTTGGTTTGCAGTTTCATCCATCAGGTTTGTGCCTGCCTATCTGCTAATATCCTCGGGAATTTCGGGGAGGAGAAGGAATTTTTTTCTGTTAAAGCTTAGAGTACATTTCAATGCTTGCCCAAAAATTAGCAAGCTCACCTGTAGTTGCTGGACAATCCTTGAGTTATTATCTCTTCATATGATGTCTCCCACAAATTTCCGCACTAAATTGTGTGGACACTTTGGCCTTCGGTCTTCAGATTGTCTCATCGGATAGTGAAAGATCTCACTCCAACTTCCGCTTTCAGAGTCAGTTTGCAGTAGAGTGACTGCTGTCCGACCGTTGTGTGGGCTGGTGTAGTTGTGCGTAAGATAGAGGAAGACGTTTGCGAATTTATGCATATTCCTGTTCCTGATGGAGAAAAACCAGGATGCTCAACTGATGCCACCCAAAAGCATGTTATAAAATACTTCGACACTGTACCAATTTTGCCCCCTGGAGAAGTAAGTGTTTGCACTGATGTTTTACTGTCTCCACCCTATCGTGTAGAGATTAGTGATTTCACTATTGTTTGTTAATCTTGTTGCCAACACTGTTTCTGCAATTTTGTCATTTTCTTGGTATTTCATGTCTTCCAGTTTGATCTGACAGTGACAGGTACGCTTTTCTGTGAGCCCAAGAAAGAAGTAATTCTGTGTACGACGTTCCCTGCTAAGAAGCTAGATGATTATACCATAGCTTAGGAATACTCCTTAATGCTCTAACCAAGCTAACATAAACAAGCTCTTTTGGAGAATGAATTTTGAGAATTGTATAACTTGTGTGAACAAGCATTTCCATCATATTAGAAGAATTTAAAAATTGTAGAATGATGCAGTGTTGTCCAGGTTTGACTTTATGCTTCCAATTGACATTGAATTCCAAGAAAACCTTAACTATTATAAATAGTTTGAAACTATTTCTCCTTGCCATGTATGCCGTTGACACTTTCTAATAAAATATAATTTCCTTAATGATCTTTCTTAATGATGTCTGGTAAATTCAGTTTAATCATTAACGGTATTTTAATTTTGATTACTATGTTCGTTCAATATCCCCCCCCCCCGAAAATATTTAAAAATCAATACGAATAAGTCTTAACAACTTAAAAGATATTTGTTTGTGTACAAATTGTACATTGCACATATAGCCATGGGCTAAAATTGTGTTTGTTAAAATGCGTTTGCTTCAAGCTGTTAAGCATTTTTAGATCATGTTGATATTCACGGAATGAAATATAGTATTTCGAGATAATATTCTCCTCACTTATGTTATAACTTCCTCGTATAAATAACTGAAATTGATTGTAAACATCGAGCTACCCAGCACAGCACAGCAGGTATCAGTACAAATATACTGATATGTGGTTTTATCAGTAAAATACTGATATCAGTAGTGAAAAACCACTATGTCATTATATACAGGGGTTTACTATAGTATTATGTATAGGTTATTTTAGTATTACCCTTTCAAAAGGCATTATATGAGAACTAAGTTGTGGTCTTAACTTTCAATAAAGGTTAAACTGAAAAGCTGAATAGCTGAAAATGCTTAAGAATATACATGTATTCTGTGGTGACGTACACAAATTATGTAAGAAAGGACTATTATCGATGGTGGTAATGACGCACTACGTGACAACTTATATATCAATTCGAAAACAATGGTTCTGCCAAATGTTTCTTCCATTCTTTAATTTTGGCATTATTATAGTTTCCTTGGTTGCTTTCTTTTTTGGTATAATGGAGTTGCATAATAGAGTGTAATGGAGAACAATGCAGTTGTGGGCGGGTTTTTCTTCAGCATTTGGTGGAAAAGTAAAACAGTTTACTCTCATAAGGCTATAACGTAGCCTTCCACGAAGTCAATTTTCATTTAGTTTTTAACTACTTTTCTGACAAGGTGTCCAGACAGTAAGTGCTGTTGATACTTTAGGATTTCACGTCGAACCATGGTGAAATGTGCTGCTTTCAGCTTGTTCTTCGTGACGGCTGCCCTATCTGTTGTTGGAAATGCTGTGAAGTTGGAAACCACCCCATGTGAATGTGAGACTATGGCATTTTGGCTTCAACCGATGCAATTATTTCACATGCTTTGTTTAGATGAAGCCATTACTTCGCTTCATTGTTTTTCTTCTTTTAACATAAAACAAAATGGACTGACTTTTTCAGCTGTAAATGCCACTGGAGTGTTGCATTCCGTAGCTCTTGAGCCTTGCGCTTCATTTCCTTGCAAGTTACAACTAACTAAAAGGTACAGCTTGGATATAATTTTTACACCAAGTAAGTTTTACTTACTGCACTTAGATCTATAACTATCCTTTAGAATGTCTTTGGTCCATTTCACGAATTCAACCTTGTTTTCAAAAAATATGGTTAACGGTATTAGACTTTTTAAAAATGTCCACGGGTATCAAGTTTCAATATTTCTCCTTATTTAGCCTTGTCTCATTTGAGAAAGTTTTTTGCTGTAGTGTTACATGTATCCATCACAGTTTATGTTGATGATTTTAGGGACCTCGTGCAGAGATGTGATCATCTCCTGGGTCGTTAAGACAGGAATACTTCCATTTCAAGGAGGGGGTAGCGTTTGTTCAAGTGTTCTGCATTACCCAGGTGGCCAACCTGGGTGCCCAATTGTGGACGGAAACAAGACGCTGATCGTAAAGTTCGTAGAAACAGTGCCCGCAGCATTACCCATTGTGAGTACCTGCCCAAAGCTGAGATATTTTGGGTGATAATCTTTATTTTCGGGTGCCTTCCTCATTTTCAGTTTAAATACACCGGGGAGGTGAGGCTCATGTGCGACCGGAAGGAAGACGTTATTCTGTGCTTTAAGAGCGAATTTGAAAGCATACCTGGGCTACTTGGACTCATTGGTTTATAAGCGGTTTTCTTATGGGGGAATGCAATGTTTTGAATTTTAATGCTTAGTTTCTTATCGATTGATGATACAGTATATGTATGGATATTGAATCCTTATTATACTTCTAAATGTAGATGTCTAACCATGACGACCGATATAACGTTACCATAATTATATTCCAAGTTTTTGATTGATAGCAAATCTGAGTAAGTTTAAAAACAAGTAAAATGCATTGTCCTTTGATTCACACTTGGAATGACCAGTTCTGGGTGGTTTTGAGTGACATTCCAAATGACGAATTATCACCTTATCACTAATTATCATTAAAGCTACACTGTAATCAATGTACGTCTTTTTGTGGTAAATGTATTTTCCACTACAGGAGAGCAAATATTTGTATGCCAAAAATGCTACTACATGTATAAATTTGTAAATTACATTTTTTTTAAATTTTCTTAAAATGTAAAATGTGCCATTGAAACGTTAGCGTCGTTCAGATTATTTGCCGATATATTGATGCCAGTACGCCTATAGAAAGTTTTAATGTTTAAAGTTGATTTATGGATTTCAATCAAATAACCATATGACATTTGGTTGCTTCGGGTGAATTGAGTTTGTCATCCTAACTCCCTGCAACATCTCTTGCAAGTTTGCACTTAATCCTTCCAGTTGTTAACACGGAACCTAGTACGTACCGGAATTTTATTCAATGCTGTTTGTTTCGCCAATAGATTGTTTTTTCTGCGAATTGATTCACGAGTCTGGGCGAAGTTTAGAACAGCAAACAATGAAAAATGACAAGGAAGAATTGTTAGCTTGTAAGCTTAAGTGGCAGGAACTACATTGTATAAAGTGGTAAAATTGAGGATGCTAGATATAACTGGATGTCGAAACTTGACAGCAGGGAGAAATGAGATGGGATCGATGTTTAAACTACTCACGACTTGCTATTTAAGCACGATTTTGCCACAGCTGCAATTAATTGTGTATCTATACAATTGTTGCAATCGTGGTGCAACGTGACGAATTGTGTTAAACTAAAGACAATGGATTTCCAACAATTGAAGGACGCGAGACCATAACTTACCAACTTTTCAGGAGAGGGAAAAAAACTATAGTTTTGTGATGATACATATACAATAGTGTCTGATTTCGTTCATGCGTTTTACACCTATCTCTATTAATTACGAAAACAAAACGAGAATGTGGTGGAAAAAAAATTGTTTTTGTCGAAATTTTACCAAACAGTCATAAGCGCCACGCGTATGTCACCGCGTGTACACGTTCAAAACACCCTCTTCTCACTTCTGAAACATGTTTTTGGGAACATTGACGTGGTTTTAAGCGGCCGAAACTGACTAACCTTTATTCGTGTCCAACATACCAAGGTTTGCTGCCAAGTCCACGCGGATGATTTGAAAATGGGCGCATATTTGTTTGAACAAAATTTCAACATGTTTTGGCGGTTGCTTTGGTCGTTTTCGTATTTTTTTTCCAGGAAGGGGATGGGTTTCACCCCCAAAGCCCCACATACACGGTTTTTTGCACTTTCATCCAATTAAGGAATAGTCAGGTATTGGCTACCACAAACTGGTGTTTCAAATTAGCATTCTGTTCTATGCGAGGCTAAGACAAGTTTCACTCCGCAAGGCCAAAGGGTGTCCCAGTTGCTTCCTCATTTCTGTAGCAGGTGGGGAATGGCTCTTACAACGTTTTGAGCTGAAAAGAAACGTATTCTAGGGGGTTTGGCGCTTACGTCCTTATGGTTTAACAGCTTTCATGTAATTTTTTTTTAAGTTTGATTGAATATCCTAAACGCGTATTTTAAGGGCCACATTGGGTCAGCATATCGCTGAAGAGACTAGTGGGCCAAAGGGACATTTGTAATCTTATTTGCACAAGTAGCATGAAATTCTCTTAAGCAAGCCTGGGAGCGCGCATTTCACAAGTTTCGCAGTTCCACCGGCAGGATTACATCACAATGTCATGTTGTCATGCATGTATGCCGTGCTAATATTGAATGTTTCATCAACCCACCATGTGGCACCACATCTGGGGCAGGCGTGACGCATCGTCCGCTGTATAAATGAACATTTAGCATCCATTTGAGTATTGTGACACGTCAGTGCGGCTTGGCATTGTCCTTAGACGACATCCTTCAGCGCGGATTCTGCGCTACAACCACTCTCAAGCTTAGCAAACCATGCTCAAGTACGCGGCTCTGTGCCTGCTGTGTGTGGCAGCCACCTTATTCTCTGTTGGGAATTGCGATGTGCTGACAGACGCCACTGATTGTGGTAAGCCTCATTTGTACTTGTCTATACATATTATGCAGTGTGTTTACAAAAAGTATGTCGAAGTTTTAAAGTTGTTTTATTTCTCTAACCGGTGTGTGTCCCGTAAACTTGAAGACATGCTCATTTCTTCCGCATATGTATCATTATTGTGCGATGCAGGTTAAATAAAACAACTTGAAAAATGTGACATTTTGTGCGCACCCTGTATATCTAAATTAATGCTTAAATTAGGCCTGTTATGACTGGAAGATGAATAGTAACAAACTGTTGTTGTGACCTCCACTCATCCTTTTCCCTTCTAAGGAATAAACATTATTGTTATTATTAAACACATCAATGACTTAATGTGCAGATGTTCTTGAGATTCTTGTCCAAATTGTCGATGGAAGTAACAGACAAACAACATTTGTTGAAAATCTTAAGCACAGTCCTTATAATCCTTCTCAAAACTGGTGAAGATTATACATGCATGTGAATGTTGACCATAATCACATGTTAAAAGACGTGTTATGACGTTAACATTATGCTACTCAAGTCCATGTCGGACGATAAATTATCTTCAGATTTACAGAACATTTCAAACCTATACTTTTATGATATTTGTTAGGCCATCTGTGTAATTATAACATTCTAAAAAAACAACCGAACTTCTACACATAAAGTTGAATGAGTTTTTCCCAATCGCAAAATTTGCTTTAGTAAATAAAATACATAACTGTAGGTGAAGTGATTGTTTATGCATCTGTGTTTCATTGTAATTTTAAAATTACTTATCGAATGACATTTTGTGATTCGACCATAGGTTCCACGGGAAAATTGATTCAAGTGAGGATTACACCATGCCCTGATTCGCCTTGCATTTTGAAAAAGAAAACTTCTGTCGGTCTTGAAATTGATTTTCAAACCAGTAAGTTTGTTGTAAGGTGCTTGGCTCATTTGCTAGTTCCAACGGAAATGTTAATTACGGAAATATAATTAGGACTTGCATGTTTTTGACGCTTGATTCAACACATGTGTCAGTGTCACGAAGTGTTGACCGCTGCAAGTCATGATTGCCAGACAGACGTGACTACGAATGAAATCGCACAATTATTTTATAATCACTCCTGTATAACATCCTGTTTCACAATATTTTAATCACGAATGCAGTTTAATGCCATGTAAAGAATATCCTTGTTGGGAAGTGTGTGTATATACTGCATTTGGGATCAATTATTATTTTGGGGTTAAAAAAATCCGCAAGTTAACTACCAATTTAAATTTATCGAAAAACGCTACCTTTAAATCTATCAAAAGAAATCTAATAGTCTGACTGATTAGTTTGCATTATAAATATTGGAAATATTAGCTACCATCGAGTAAAATTACGTCATTTAATAAAACAAAGTAAAGAAATGGCTAAACGCACAACTAGCGGGTATTTACTGATAATAGTCCACGAAAAGTCATTAAATTAACATTTAAGATATCAAATGTTTGACAAAACAAGCTTAACGAACAATGTATTCCTTATCTTAAGAATAGAAATAGTTTTTACTGGGTTCCCACAGAACTTGAAAATCCCGGGGATGTCTGGAGAATTTTGAAAATTGGTTGCCAAGTCAGGGAATTTTCTAATTTTGAATTATAATTTTAATCCAGTAGGAAGTTCCATAACTGTGCAAAGTATGCTTTTCAAGTCACATTGTTTCAAGTCCGCTTAGTAAACGTTTTGTAAAGTAAACATTTCTTCGTTCCATTAATTAATTTTTAAGCAATTTTGTACAGGAATTTAAGCCGAAATCCTGTGATCGATTGCAAATGATTTGTAGTCTTCACAAATGCATGAGTTGTGAACTTTGCTTTAAAAGTTGTTTGCCCACGGCATTCTATCAATTATTAATAGTTTTTAGCTTAGTAATTGCGATTAGAATGCCTTAACATACGTTAATAATTCACGTACTTTTCGTCAGACCAAATTGCCGATTCTCTGGAAATAAACATGTATGGAATTCTGGGCGAAGGTATTCCTCCCATTCCCTGGAACGGTGTTGACAGAAATGCTTGTGGCAGTACCACTGCTGCCTCTGGAGGCCCTGCTTGTCCAGTAAAAGATGGCACCCAGGTGCTGCACTACAAAAACAGCTTTGAGGTGTCGCCCATGTACCCATCAGTAAGTGTGGCTTGAAGACACTTGGCGCTTTGGCAGTGCCACTGTTATTTAATTATCGATTTACTGTCTAGATGCCGTTGACCGTGAAGGTGACCATCACGGATGTTTCCGAGAAAACACTTGTCTGTTTCTCGTTCCCAGTGAAGATCCAGAGTTAAGGCAAAACACCCTGCAAATATCGAAAATGTCCGAAAGTAATTTCCCCTAAATCTTTATGCTTTTGCGTCCGATTTGAAAATGACAATTAAAATTAGGAAAAAAAATGAAATGCTAACATCGAAAACTTGATGATCTTGTTTATCCAGAAACACTTTAGTGGTTGAATACGAATGTAGAAATTCAGTACTTCATCTTCAGGGCAGTCAAGGCAGCTGAATTAATTGATCAAAACCAACCGAAATTCAATACGAGTGCTATGAAGTTGATTGCACCAATGACAGAATGCTCAAAATTATTCCACTAAATTATGACAAGATGATTGCATTGATGACAATATTGATGAAAAACAAAATGAATCAATGTAACCAAGGCAGCCATCTTACTTTAACTTTCTTCATTGCTATGAATACTGATTTCCAATTTTACAAAGAGTTGAAAGTAGCGTTTGATCAAACCAATTGATTTAGTGGGAGTTATAAAGTTTTTCCAGCCTGACCGTACTTATGCTGAAATGTTGATTTCAAATTATTGCAATGAAGACTTATCCATTTATCTTACCCTGAATCCCACTGCAACTAGTGATTTATGAAACTGTGATGTCCCAGTTTATTAGATATCCTTTGATGCCCTTCGTGTATTTTTCGTCACATGTGCACCTGCAGCTAAATTATTTATCCTCATTATTGTGTGAAATAAAAACTTGAATGCGGTGTCAGTCTAAATGTGAAGTTATTGACCAGAGATAATTTAAAACGCATGCCAAAATAAGACAATTGATGCAGATTCTCGTTATGAAATACAGGCAAGAGGATCCACCATCCTATAGCGCTGAGCTTTTTTGTAAAAAAGAGAATGTTGCAGTTCCTAATGGTCATGCCGAATTGTACTTAAACATTACATTTTACTGTCTATCGGTTAGAATGAAGGCTAAAACAGGGTTTTAGTGGAATTTTTAAGAAATTAGTTTAAATTTCTCTTTAGTTCCACGTTTGTCCAGCGAGCTTCACTGTTTCATCAGAGATAATGTAATTACCACCGCTTTTGTATTGTTGACATAGCGCTTATCTCCTGTTGTGAGAAGCTGCGTTTTTGTAATTGCTATGTGTCATACTTTAAACACTTTGTTTGATGAGTCCAAGGCCATGAGGCTTTGTGTGATGGGAGCCATTCCCTTAGGTCAGTTGGCGTGGGTATTTCCTTGTGATGACCAGCAATGAGAATCGTTGTCAAGGCTGAAAAATCCAAAACAGCCAATCAAATCCGTAGCAGAATGCAGATGTCCGTCAAGAAATCCACTCCGACCATAGCTGGTCCCAAAGTCCAGCGTGGCCACACGTTCCTGTCGAATCGACTGGTTGGGATTTTGGGCCTCAAGAGGGAAGTGGTCGATTTGTCTTCTCTTTGGTGGCCATATCTGCCGTTTCTGAGGTGCCTGGGGGTGCATGTCTTTGACCGCAGTGCTGCTCCAAAGGGAGGAACCAAGTTTCAGAGACGCTTCTGGAAGAGCCCATGGACTTGGTACAGCGCCATGGTGCTGGTGGTAAATTGTTTTTCGGTCTTCTTGAGCAGGAGCAGGAGGATCAACCTGTCCGCTTACCAGATCAAGTTTAATGTAGAAAGCTTCAGCCATATTGTCGGCATGAGCTGGCCTGCTGTCGAGCTCGGCTGCTTGGTCAAGTTCTTCATGGCCTCCTGGAGCAGAAGCGGGTTTTCCCGCGTGTTTTTTCTGTTTTCGCGACTCAAGTTGAGACTTAAGCAGAGGACTAAGCTGGAGTCCAGGACGCGTCTTTTGACACGCTGGGTATTCGGTGTGTTTCTGACGTATTCTTTCTTTGAAGTCCTTGGTGAGTTACTGCTACAAAAAGATTTTGCCAGTCAACGATTGTGTAAGTACAGGGCTTCCTAGACCTGGAAAACCTGGAATTTTAAGGGAAATTAGAAAGGCATGGAATAGTCAGGGAACGGCGATTTTATTTTGTGAAAGTAATGGGAAATGAACATAAATAAGATAGGGTGTCTTACTGGCTTGGGGAGTCATGGAAAAGTCATGTTATTTGCTTAATATAGTGTATGTAGGATAAAATCATTACCATGGAGTTAAGCATAACCTATGTTATCAGCTCTTATGAAGGATACACAAGCAATTGTGAATTTTAATTGTTCTAAAAGCTATGGTCATGATGCCCATTTAGATAAACCTTGGAATGCACCGCTATACAGGCTTCTCCCAGACCTGAAAAATCTAGAATTGTCTGGGAAATTAGAAATACATGGAATAGTAAGAGAAATTAGAAATACATGAAATAGTAAAAGAATAGTAATTTATTTTTGGAATTGTCATAAGATTTGCACATATCAATGTTGTTAATTTCACATGGCTTAAGGTGTCTGCTGTAATCACAAGTCATAAAAAGTTTTATTTTGAAAAGTATTAAAAGTGACATTATTTTCTGATTTTCAACAGTTTGATAATTAACAATTTTCTGCTCTTTGATGCCATCTGGGAATCAAAGGGCATCTAACTTTTCTAAAAAATGTTGAAAAACAGTATTTTGAATGACTTTAAAAAAACTTTAATGGCATGGAAATGTTATTGAAAATCAACGAATTCCCAGTACCAAATCCTGCTGACACCATTGCTTGTTAGTTACTGTATGAGTTAGGACTAAAAAGTTAAGGCATAACACAATTAGCCAGTCGTACATCAATGGTAGTGGCCCGTACTTTCCGCAATATTTTTAGACGGATTTTTGCGAGAAAAATAGTTGCGGCAAATTCGAAATTTTGCGGGCAAAAAAGGAAATTCTGCGTAATAATGTTGCGCAAT
>JAQIXS010001118.1:0-33605 GCA_034700785.1 Rossiulus vilnensis | reverse complement strand
TGAATCAAGAGCACGAGTATTTCAGGATGCCGGAGAATGAAATGATTGAATTAGGAATCAAGTTTAAGTTAAATAAGGATGGCATTGTGATCAGCGGTAAGTTGTGTATGATTACATTGAAATCACTTGAATCTCCTACTTAATTATCAATTAGGAAATGCAGTGGGCTATTTCAGGTAAACGTCTCATTGAGTAGTTGCACGTAGCAAAACTGATCCATTTTTCATCAGTAAATCCTGTATAAACACTCAGAAACGCGTAATTCTAAATAATAATTTAAAAAAAGAAATTAAAACAGTCTTGGATTTAGTGATGAATCGCTACATCATGCTATAAATAATGACATCATCATATTGGATACTTATGTTTTAAACCATTTTATATCTGGATCGTATAGATGTTACAGGGTGTATGCACACCTATAAAGTCAAAGAAGAGAGAAGTAGTCAGGAAAAATGCCATTTTTACTGGAAACTCGGGGAAATTCCTTATGAACATGTACTAAATTTTGAGTGGTATTTCCATTGGAAGATCTTAATATATTCATTTATTTAACTGATAAAATCGCAATCGGCCAGAAACAAGAGATGAAAAAAAATGATAGTATGTTATCTTTGATGATTTTGCTGCAGAGTTTAGTTTAAGAAAGTCAGTGGAATTTACATGTACTTGGGTTGGTCAGGGAAATGATTTTGCAAATATTAGCATGGACCCTGCAATCCTAGTTTTGAATGTTTCTAAAACAAATCGTACAAATAAGTTTCATCATCGTTCGAGACGTTGATTGCTTAAGTGGTCATCGTAATCGCTACACTTGTCTTAATATGCAGTTTTATTTCATTCAAATAGGCGCTGACATGATTTACAACTACGAGGACATTCTTCGTCACATTCACTACGCGAATCGCAAGCCCGCTTACTACTTGAACCGTGCTTTCAAAGTGGTGTGCTCCGAGTTGAACGGCCGCTTTTCCAGCAACGAATACGTGCAAACGGTAGGCTTAAGCATTTTTGACCGATTTCCGATCACCTTCTTGAGTTTCGCATCAGGGCTGCTCTGAATTTTGCACGTGACTTCCCCAGCTGACGGTCAGTCATCCGCAAGTCGAAAAAGTGGCCAAACCCGTGGCCCACGCCAAAGTAGACCGCCATCATGTCGAATTCGTGACCAGCAAGCAAGCCGGCGAAATCAGCTACCTGGAATCTAACCTGATGGACACCTCCGAAGCGGTCGCGATGAGTTCAGCAAGTAAGCCATTTCGATTCATAGTTTCGGCACGAAAACAGTCATTTCTCCATTGCTCGCTCGCATTGCAAAATCACCCACTTTCAAGCTTTTTAAGTTTACCAAGCTTTTGATCAGTTTGTCGTTTCCGTAAGGAAGCCATCACGCTTTTTATTTTCACGGTTTGTAGCTATTTATAGTTATGTTTCACCAGCATTGATAACTCGATCGATTAAAAAAAAGTTATTCGACCTAATATCGAAAGTCATAATTTTAATGAAATTCAAATGCTCTAATCTGCGAAAGCGCTGAGGAGCTCGTTGAAATCTTTGCCCAATTTTAAAACGTGGAAGAATGCTCAACTATAGAGTTGTTTGTCTTTTCTTGGTATCGAAGGCTTGTATACTGGCAGCGCAGGGGCTGTTGTGATCAGTGCCGTAGGTGAGTGTCTGATTTGTCACTGCGGTAGTGACGTAGACACGCCTATTATTTTCCGTTTACTTTTATTACGCGACATTGAAATTTTCTTTTATTGATGCTTGATTTGCCTTGCGGTTTTTGGAACGTGGTTGGATCCGTGAGACATTTGCGCGCTTGCATGTTTTTATTTGCAGTAATGTTAACGGAACTTAAAAAACGGAGCCTGATATCATTTTTTGACATGCTGTAATTGGCATTTTCAGAACGGCGGATTTATTTTTTCTGCAAAGTAAAGAGTACCTTGCAAGCTTTTAACGGATCAACCGTAGCTAGGCGTATGATTTTTAGTTGTTATTTGCACATCTCGGATCAGCACCATTTATGTTATAGTTATTGCTTCGTGATTGCTTATTTCCATCACCCATCTCGAAATCAATCGTTGATGAATATCACACACTGTTTTTTTTCACTCCGTTTTCGTACAGGTCATACGGTGACCATCATCATAGTGGTCTGTGTCGGTTTTCTTGTGTTCATGATTGTTCTGGGCGTGATCCGGATTCGCGCTGCTCACCAAAGAGCGCAGGAAACCCGAGATGAAGATCAAGAAATGGCATGGGATGACTCGTCGCTTACGATCACAGTCAATCCAATGGATGTAAGTAGTCTTACCTTAACACAGACCAACAATCACTGGAAAGCACGTGGCTTTTAAATGCATTTGAAACGTTCGTGCTGTTTCGTAATCGCATGGAGGATAACCAGCTTTTAAAATCTTGCTGTCTGTGCAGACAGCATAAATGACCATATGCATTCACAGTTGATTTTATTTTTGCACTTTCGTGCAATCTGGGAATCAAAGGGCAACTAAATTTGTTTCTTTTTAGTTTTTTTTTTAATGTGTTGAAAATCCATATTTTTAATGGCTGTGAAAAATGTAATGACCTGGAATAGTTTATTGATCATACAACCAATTCAATATTTACATGCCATAATTGCGCATCGTTGGTCAGGGAAATTTGTTCAAAACAAAACAAAACTGGGAAATGTCAGGGTAGGTGAACATTTTATTTCTGAGGGAACCCTGTAACTGCTCACCTAAAATTCAGAAAAGGCAGTTTTGGTTTTCGGGAAATGGAATAGACTCAACGTTTGGAATTTTTTAGCCTCTTATCCCCTAGTGGTATCTCATAATCGTTTGTGTTATTTTCAGCAAATCGAAGAAGAGGAGCGTGAGACCCAGCCCCTAAACGAAGAAGACGACAGTGATAGTTCGGACGATGGTAGCAGCTACCACGACGAAATCGAGAGCTCTGAAGACGAGGCCGAGAAAGTGAAGAGCCGTGAGTTGGAATGGGATGATTCTACCCTAACATATTAAAAAAAAAAAGTAGTTCTCTGTCACGAAGCCACAAAAGGCGGCAGCTATGCGAATCATCAGCCAGCTACTGACTAACAGTGACAAACAAACAGCATCAACGACTGCAACAGCAAAATATCTTTTTTTAAACGTTGGCTACTAACGGCTGCTAAGTAACGACAACAACGCCACCAATCAATCTTCTCTTCCCCCGTTCTCCTCTCGTAAAAGACAAGTGCTGTTTACCATACTTGAAAGGCAATAACACGCGACGTCATGTGGCAGTAGCTACCGCGACATAAAGCGTCAGCAGCTATTCAGCTGAAGCCAACGACACGACACTATTTACCCTCCCTCCGGTATCATTATTTTAACGTTTCGCCCAGAAAATCTTTTAATCTATCACTCGAGGCTGGTTTCTAAAGAGACGGAAGGAACTTGTGGCTGTCACGATTCGAGGTTTCCAGGGCTCGTTCGTCGTTGTGAGGCTCTTTTTCTCAATTTTTTTCCCCACGTGGAATTTGACGAGCGAATTTTATTTTAGCCGCATAATTTTTTTGTTTGTATGGCCAATTTACTTAAAATAAGTCCCATTTTTTTTTCAACCATTTTTCATTTACTATTACAGCTACGTTTTAACAACCTAGGAGTCTCACGGATTAGTTGTTTCCTTCAGTTTTCATATTTTTATACATTTTTTTTTCTTTTCTGCAGAGAGTGGAAGTTAACAAAAGTTGTGCCTTCACACTAATCTCATCAGATACTGCACTCGTGGTTCTGATCGGCAGTGGCCAACAGCTTCTTGTTTCTGGCATCTTAAGTTTTTCCCCTCATTTTTTCTGTCTTTCACCCTTCACTGCCCATTTCTTTTTTCCATGCAGCTTACGTTTTTCCAAAAATTTTTCGCTGCCTCGAGCACCGTGGACAGCGTTGTTGGTAATGCGCATCCCATCGATTGTGGGAACCGTGCCTCGAGCGCATGCGGAAGTTTGGCCCGGCAAAACGATACCACCGGATCCAATTTCTCTCTTCGACTCCCAGGCCTCCGGAGCCTCCTGCTCTGGCCAAAAGATACGCATAAAGTAGCTCAGAAACTAATATTCTTAATTAGGACTCGCGAAATATTATAAGTCTTTCTCTCTCGCTATATATATTCATGCACATTCAAGCATACGAGCAAAACCACATTTCTTTCAGGCTACAGTTTTTGTTTTCGAAAGCAAACAAAATAAATAAAAATCCAAAATTACGCATTTTCCATTTTGCGCCCTGGCCGAGCGAGTTTTTTTTCATTCACGAATGGGGAGAACTTCCTGAACATATCGTTTATGCTTGTTTTTCCTACTATTCGTGTCTCGTAGTCGTGCGAAAGCAGCTACACGTACTCCGTTTTCTGCGTTCACCCTAGGGAGCTTTCTCGGTTTCTTAACTCTTCGTTTTCCTTTCCAGCTAAGGTTTTAAGTGTGTAAAACAGCTATTCGTTCCGTGCGTGTTTTTCCTCGTGGTCCAATTGGCTTAGTACAATCACCTACCATTCAGAAAAGTGATCACGTCCCGTAGTTCAGCGAGTGGAGTTTCCCCCCGTCAGTGTGGCCAGTCGTTGGGCGAACAAGTGTTTTCTAACTCTTGTATCCAGGAGCAGTTTGGTTTCTATATTGCCCGATTAGTTAACCGACCCATGCGCGGATGTAGTCGACACTGCGGGTTGCGCGCGCGATTTGTTAGATTTAAAAGGCAGAAACGCTGGAGAAAAAAACTTTTCAATTTTGTGCCAGTGTTGTGCCGTCAACAGTGGATTTTGTGCTTCTTCATAATGGGGAGAACCCGTGAATGGCATTGGCTCGTAACGCCGATGGCGATCGAGCAAAGTTTGGGCTCAACCGCTGCTCAACTACGGACTAACTGCTCTTTTCAGATTTTCAATTCGACTTTGAATGGTTTGTTTCATCTGAATTTTGAAAATGTTGCAGTTTGGCCGTAGTTGGCTTCCGACATGTTCCCGTAGGCGATCGCCAGAAGCGTCGCGAACCAATTTCCAAGCGTCGGAATTTGTTTTACCGTAATTCGCAGTCGTAATTTCATTAGTTGTGCCAATATTTTGAACGCTACGTAGGTTTCAGACAAAAACACTTGTTTTTTCTCGCAGGGGCAGGTCTTTTTACGTAATTGCTTCTGCAACCAAGCTCTTGTAATCGTCGAAGCGGAATTTCCAGAAAAAGTGGCATATAAGCCTGCGTCAGTATTTAACCCCCAAAAAAACACAAAAAAAACTTAAGAGTAGTTTAATGTTAGTTTTAATCTTTGTTTGGAGTTTTTTCCCATCATGCATTCGCATTAGCGCAATACGAGGAGAGAAGCAAATTTCCTCGCTCGGGCTTCGATGTTGTAATTTATTTTGGCTGAAGAAGGCAGAAGCGAGGTGGGTGTCTATTTTTTTAAAACGCAATAATGAACAAAAAGTTATTAATTTTTCAAGGTTGAGCTAGCTACGAGCTTTAAAGATGGCCAATGCTTGACCCTTCTCTTAGTTTTTTTTTGCATTATTACTACGTTTTCCGTTGTCTTTTTATCGATTTCTTTGCGTGAAACTGTGAGTTTGTGTTTTCTGTTTCCTACTTCGCTATGATGTCTATTTCTTACTACGTGCCATTTATATCTTAGGAATTTCTGTCGTTATCGGTGAAACTTAAGCAGGCAACTTTCGAGCATCGCCATTGACTTGTTTGTTTATTACGATGTAACGACCCTCACTGGTTAGTCACGTGGACTTTTCAAGTCCCTGTGAATGGTCGTAAAGCATTTACTCCGTTTGTAGCTGTTTTCGTAATATTCTCCGCTTAGTTTTTTTTTTTTTTTAAAAGAAAATAATTCCAATTAAAACGAAATGAAACCATGTTTTAAAATTATTTCCGTATTCAATTTGAGGGATTTATGAGTTTTTAGCTTCACGGTTATTTGCTTTGTAACCATTGACTCCGATGTTCGACAACTTCCCATCACTACGAGTTTTGTTCAGTGTGAAAACCATTCATTTTTTGTTACTGAAATTTTTGTTCACTTTGTGTTTTTTTGGTAACAGACATATTTTTGTTGGATGTTTGCCCCTTTGCAATGATGAATTAATAAGAGTGGATGGGGTTAAGTTCCCAGCCGATAAATTCAAATCTTTTACGCCTTAGTGCTTCTCACTTAATTATACTCGTGTATTATTTGTTTTATATCATAATTAGTCCTAAAGACATTCC
This sequence comes from Rossiulus vilnensis, assembly GCA_034700785.1. Taxonomy (NCBI): domain Eukaryota; kingdom Metazoa; phylum Arthropoda; class Diplopoda; order Julida; family Julidae; genus Rossiulus; species Rossiulus vilnensis. The sequence continues at coordinate 27,355 of JAQIXS010001118.1, read as the reverse complement.
AAAATAATACCAGCTGGATACCGCGAAACTCCGGCAGAGCAAAAGCCGGCTGGCGTTTCCGGTGTTTGGCTAGCGTTTTAATTGCAAGCATATTATAATTCTAATTAAGAAGCGAGTGATTGTGCATCTATTATTGTTTCCCCCGATCCCCGTTTGTTGCATCATAAATCGTGAATTTTATTTCCCCGATCCCGTATTCGATATTAGTCGGCGAACTAACTCGAGCTATGTTAAATGATAAAGTAGGACAGGACACTGAAGAAGAAACCCGCTTTGAAAAAACTTTACCCCCATGTATCGATAATTTGGCTGCCGAATTTAACTTATGACACTTAGTGCGTAGTCACAATGGTGGATGGAAATTTTACGAAGTAAATTTTGCAGAATAATCATGATCTGCTTCAGTGTTTGCAGTGAGAGACCTCTACCTTTCTGGTCGTAATTTAATCACATTGAATAAAAACACTGTACCATATTTAATTACCGCTTTCTTGTTTTCCTTATCGGGGTTTTTTTTTGGTCGGTTTTCTCGCTCGGAATGAAATTTAAGCAGCTGCCGAATTAGAACACTTGATGCACGCGACGAAAGTTCTGGAACAAATTCGCTTTTTATGGATTCCAAAGCCAATTTGAATTTTGCCTGCAGGCCCGTAAATTGCAAGTTTGAAAGTGTTTTTATGCAGACAGTTACTTTCTTGGAGTCATCCGTGAGAATTTTGGGATTTGTGGCGGCGTTCCTTGGAAGAATTTGATCGCAAATTAACAAAATGTCCACTAACAAATCGACTGGTGCTGGGGTAAGGAAACTTAATGCAACTCATTTTTCTGGAGATTATTGCAGCTTCTGTAAGAATTTATAAACGCCACTAATTGTCAATTAACATTTTGGCATTACTGAAAACATTCATGCTGATAGCGACTTTTCTTCCCAGAAAAAGAAACTACCTTCCCGTGGATTGTTTCCTAATGAAGATACGGCCAGATTCCACGGTCAAGCCTATAAGGTCGATGGAGTTCTCTTCTATGGAGTTGTCACGTTAACGTATCACGGTTAAGAATGATTATTTACATCCTTATAGCTCAGTCATGAGGAGGAGGAGGAGGAAAAACGTAAAAAGGAAGAGGCAAAGCGTAAGAAACGTGCGAAGGTAATATACGTTAAACGTAGTTTTGTAAACGTTTATTATGCGACTTTGGTGTGTCACTATTGTTTTCAATGGCTCTATGGATCATTAGAAACATTGAAAGAATACGTCATATGATGACTTTAAAATTTTTCAACTCTTAAAATCTTTAATTGAATCGAACATTGTCACCCAAGTGGCTGCCATTCACAGCAGAAATGTCAAAAACAAGTTACAATAAGGCACATGCACCAAACGCAAATCAATAGAGAAATCAGAATTTATTATCATAATTCACACTGTGGTCAGCTATGAGTCTTAGAAATATCATGAAAATCTTGGATGCTTTATTTTCACACAGGAAAAATAGAGATGGAAAGTTAACCAAACTGCAAAGTAAATTTTAAAATTTGAATGCATAAGCTCGCATGTAATCCAATCGAAGAGAACCTACAGCCATGCTACACCATTAGAGTAGAAATTCACAATGTCGCAATTCATGAATTCAATTCAATAAACACAAAACTTCCATGATCAACTGATTTATTTTCTCATGATCAGATTTGGTTCAACTTTTGAGTATTTATAAAACAACTGCAATCTCGTAGCCTCAAAATGTACAAAAGTACAAAATTATATTTACAAGTTTCTTTGATTGCAAATTACTGTGACCCGCCAAGAAGCGAAGTTGATTCATCATTGGCACTATTTCTTGACCGTCTGCCCGAGTATCGGCCAGATCCTTGACGTGACCCGCTAGAATCTTCTCCCAGCTGTTTACTGGCTTTTAACCGTTTGAACGACAGACAAAACAAAACCTGATAAAAAGTGTGTCTTATGTAAATGATAATACTTGAAAATCATAATTGGAGAATCTCACCAAAATCTGATTACCGTGAAACACGAGATCATTGCGAGTGGCACGATGAATAAGCCTCTAGGGATGTGCAGAGCAGCACCTCCCCATAAAGGTCCGAGAATCATCCCCACACTAAGCACGGTCCTTCTAATGCCCTGACCAACTCCTGAGGAAAAAAAACTAGATTTTAGTTGGTGCCAAAGTAGGCACCACTTTGTTGAAAGTTGTCTTCTCTCGAGATGATTAAATAAAAACGCCTACCTTGGTTACTCTTAGTTACTAGCTTGGAATATAAAGATACGCAGCAGGCTAAGAGGAATGAGATGCCTAATAAATTGGTAAAAATACCAACGATAAAATAAGGCAAGCTGCCCCAATCCCCTGCAAAAAAAGAAAATTCATTTAGTTCTTGCCATTACATCTGTTTGCTCGATGACCCCTACATGCAGTATTGAGGATATCCTACCATGGGGTATGTTTGGTATAATAGCAAAATACCACGCCAAAGAAAATATCATCGAAGAGCTTCCAACCAATATTAAAATTCTGTCTTCGATCTTTCGAGATAATAGCCTGATCAGCATAAAGCATAACAATATCTATCAGGAGATAAACACATTTTTAGGTAAAAACAAAAGAAATGTACAAAATATGCTCTTTTAAATATCCCAAATTGAAGCTTACCTCAAGTCCGCATGCCAGGAAGAACATGCTGTTTGCAAAGTCATCAAAGTCGTAGATTTTTTGAGTTAATGGAGTTGCTATTGTCTGTAAGCAAAATCTTCAATCGTTAATATTTAAGATCGTGAACAACAATACTTGAGCGTAAAAACTGTGCACATGCCTCTAGTGAAGTTTGAGCAAAATACGCCACAAAGGAAAGGCCCAGTAAAACCACGATTTCATCTCTCAGGAATTCTAGATTAGCAAAATATATGCAAATTAAATGTTAAATGAGGAATATCATAAAACTATATACCTGCAACTACAAAGAATTTCCAAAGAAAGTTCGAAAAAATTGCGTAAGTTTTTTCTCCATTTTAGTTCAGTTTATTTAGCATTTTATATTGCAAAAGATTATGGCTGACACAATTTACTCGTCTCATACTCATAATAAGTTTAAACGCATTTCGTTGTTGAAAATATAATATCATAAAGTTGCACCCACCATTTTTAAACGATTCGTATCTTAAACTCCGCTGCAACGATGTCATTTGACTTTGGACAATCGATGGGTCAACGTTATTGCTAAAAGAATTAATCCTATCATCCGAATTAGTGCTGCTCATTATATCGACGATTAAATCAGGATCGCGAGGATCGGCGTGTCTGGAGTTGTCGCTATTCGGAATCGAATTCTGAGTCTGCCAGAATGATTGTCCGATGCCGCACATGAAGTTTTCAGCATCCTCGATCATATCGTCAGAATCTGGGCTCGTCGTTCGCAGTAACATCCTTCGCTTGAAGTGTCCAGGACTGACACGCGTGCTGCCATTTGCTACCGCTTCCACGGCATCCTCGTGGATGACCACAAGGGTGCTCGAGCCACTATTATGCAGCGAGTTACAGAATCCACCGTCAATGAGATCACTGCCATGATTGCTATTTATCGAGTGATACGAGCGAATTCCGTCAACGAGGTTACTGCCGTACGCACCCCTCTCCAGGGACTCATTAGCGTAACTGTGCTGCAAGCTCTCTACCATTCTCTGCTTGTAGTACAGCTTGCCCAAATTGAAGTAAATTGTTGCGTATAAAATTTCCAAAATGATTCCAACAATTGCCATGAAGAGCTGAATTCGTAAAGAAAACATGAATGCAATCACTCAATCTAAATATTCTTCAATGCTGTGGTTTGTTTTTGTTGGACCAGTCATAGTAGTCATTATGTTGAAACATACTCCTATTATTTGTACAAATTACAATCGATAATTCGAAACAAATTTCAAAGGTTTTTTTATAACAAGGAGCATCCATCTGTTTTTTATTTTATTACTGTAGGATATATTACTATCAAAGAACTTTGAGCATACCCCCGGAGCAGTGTATTTATCCACCACAAAATTTCCGATTTTGAAGTCGAGCTCCCGCAACAGTATATTGAAAACTGGTCCGATTAAAAGCCCGATTTGGGTGCACGCTTGAAAGGCAGTGATTATTGCCGTTCGGTCTTCCACCGGAGTACTATTGGAAATATCCGCAAACACGATGGCAACTCCGCTGCACCCAATTCCTGAAATTTTCCCAAAAGAAATGAAACCGCCTTTCACATTTGATAGCCAATTACACGAGTTTAATCCTACCGCAGATGAATCTGCTGGCCACTATGCACCACGGCCCCGGCGCCACAAAATAAACTATGCTTCCGAGGATTTCAAACGTGTTCAACACGACTAAAATTGCTTTGGCGTTGTGGAATCGGTCGAACACCTTGCCGATGATGGGTCCGATTAAAATAGTCGGCAGGCTGAAGGCACCGATGGCTAAACCCAGGATGGTTTCATCCTTGGCTCCCAATTTTTTCAAGTAGGCCCATATGGTCGGAAATACAACAGCTGAAAATATTAAAAAAACTACGGATAAATCCTGGAAGAAGAACGCAATTTTTTTCACTACATTTGCACATGTGCCAAAAATGGCGAAATTCTTAACTGATGACAAAGTGATTGTACGCTTGTTAAATTCTTATGTAATTAATTTAGTAAAATTAATATTGGCTAACTAAAGAAGGATGCCAGGAAGTAGTTATAGGGCAAAGTCCTTTCTAATTTTAACTATCTTTGATCAGAATAGCTGATATATTGTAAACAAACTGGCAACAACTGGATAAATCAGCTGAATTAAAAGGTCATGGCTGCAAGGGATTGTTTATTTTCATGAGAACATAAGTAAAACATGTGTACCATAAAATGTATTAATTTTTCAGATCAGGTTGTAGTACCTAATTTTTTTGAACACATCACCTACAGTTGGCCATATTAATGTCAGGAATTAAAACAATGCACTACCTGGGGACGTCAAGCCCTAGCTGAAGGAAACAACAATTTGGAAATGATTACAGTACACTCTCCCCTCCTTCCTTTCCTCCCTCCCTTCCCAAAAAAAACCCCTACAAATATATACATGTAAATTAAATCAGCTGTACTGTACACGTACTGTTTCAAAATGTTTTCATAAATTGTTCGAGAAATAACCATCCAATGGTTACAGGGACTAAATGTCATGAACTTACAATTCCAATTGCATGCAGTAGCACCCACTCACCACAGCTGAAGGGTGAAAAAGGATGTTTAATTCCCTAATTATAAACTCACCATATTCAACACCGGAAAATATGAACATGAACGAAATCGTAGCATAAGTCAGTCGCCTTTTCGTTTCAAAATCCATTTCATTTCCTTGAACACCAACATTAAAATCACTGACATGAATAAATGGACATTGGATACTTCCACACGCTTTATATTCCGGTACATATTTCAAGCATTGTTCAAAGACCAATTTTAATCCATGTGATCAGCAGTGGGCGTGCTCCATTCGAAACCACGTGAGGCGAACAGCCAATCGGCTTTCGGCTGATGTTTTCATCCTTGCTGCTGCTGCTGCTTTTTGTAACTTCGGAGAAGTGTTTCTGGTGTGATCAGTTTGGTTCAATTTTATCAGATTTTGGACTGCTTTAAACCGACCCTGCTGCTTTAAATAACGGTACGTTTGGTTTTGTCAGTGGCAGTTTTGAGTTAGATTTTCTAGGCAACGATCAGCTCGTGGATCTTGCTCGAAAATCGTTATCGGTATCACGGTAAGGTCTCTTTTCTTTTCTTTCATGAATGGCTATGCAATCCACGTAATGTCCCATATGTGGCCATGATTGATCACAGGCCTACATGTCAATTTCCATAGATGAAAATAAATACACATGTGCATGCATTAAAGTGTATGCTTGTACATGTTAAGCTCCAAATAAGACCATAAACATGCATGGACATACTGATCTCATACCGAGCTATGTGCTACTCAGATCCACATTCTGTAAGTTTATTTAGTAGTTTTACTAAAACGTTACTTATTTATAGAAATGATGCCCGATAAACCTGCACAAACTACTAATCCCCTGGAGCAGTTTGTTTTGCTAGCTAAAGGTGTTAAAGGAGCTGCAGCTATTGAACTTATTAAACAAGTTCTAGATGCACCTGGAGTGTACGTCTTTGGGGAATTACTGGATATATTTGAAGAGGTAGGCATAGATTTAATGCCAGATTGATTTATCTACAAACTACTGCCTATTTTGCCTTTCGTATCTAATTGCAATGGTTTCCATTTCAGTTTGCCACTAAACCGAGTCCTTATGATAAATACTACAAATTGTTAAATTTATTCGCTTATGGCACCTATACAGATTACAAATGTGAGTCACTCGATATTTTCATTCTTGCCCTTGAATTGTAACACTTTTTCTTAAGCATCTTTTGATTTTTTGTTTTCTTTCACAAATTGTTTTCAGCTCACCAACAGGACTTGCCTGAACTTTCTCCAGCCCAAGTACAAAAATTAAAACATTTAACCATTGTATCCTTAGCTACTAAATCAAAGGTGAGACACTGACAATTCATTCGGTTGTAATTTCATTTTATGAGCGCTTATAAGCTTTCTTCAATTTCATTTTTTCCAGTGCATCCCTTATTCAACCTTATTAAGGGAGCTGGATCTTCCTAATTTGCGAGAACTCGAAGATCTCATTATTGAAGTTATTTATGCCGATATCATTCGTGGAAAACTTGATCAGAAGAACAATCAGTTAGAAGTAGATTACGCCATTGGCAGAGATATTGGCCCTGAAGATGTTAATACCATGGCATCTGTGCTTCAAGAATGGTAAAAAAAATTGTGATCTTAATTTTAAAATTATCTAATATGCAATTTAGTAAAATAGTTTGAACAACTGAAATTTTAAGGAATTTCGTATTTGTGTTTTTGAGTGGGATTCTGAAGAAAACTGGAGCAAAATCTTGAATTGCACCATTTATGGAAACTATATTATCTAGAAAAGCTTAAAAACTTGGCAAAAATTTGAAATAAAAAAGACCCGTTTGTATACCCCATATTAGTGGTGTGATCTTAAAACTTGAATGCATAATAACAAATAAAAATCAAACATTTAGCTGTATGCCCTGTAATTTAGTTATAACCAGTTTCATGTTCATTGCAGGTGTGACAGTTGTGAAGCCATTTTAAGCAACATAGAATCGCAAATTCACAAGGCCAACAACACTAAAGACAGCCGCAATAAGCAGAAGGCAGTTTTGGAATTGGAGGTTAGTCCAAAGAATTTTCCTGATATGCTAGCAGAAATAACGATACATGGGTGTGAAAGAATTGTCTCAATACACTTTTTGATTAGGTTGGAAATATCAAGAAAACGTTAAAAAATCAAGTTCAAGATATGGACGAACAAATGAGCGATGCTCGTGAAGCTGCAGCCCAATGTGACAAAGCTTCCAAGAAATCGGCCAAATCCAAAGGGTACGTTCTCCCCAAAAAGGCTTCTTCTGAATCGCTTCCCAGCTTTTCCAAGAAGTCTTAAGATAACGTTGTATCTTTTGTACATGCTGTAGATTTTAACGAAAAAATTTGCTCTTAAAGTTGGCGATGCAAAACGCGCGCAAAAGGTTCTCTTTTTCATTATTGTATTTCATGTATGCAAGTGCTTGCTCATTTTAAAGTTGAAATACTGCAATACTACTTGCTTTATCTTCATTCAATTGCCTGGGCAGTATTTGAGTTTCATAATAAATCCAAAGTCAATCCATTAATCGGTCTAATTTCCCACCTCCACAACTGCAATCTCGAATGACTATTATGGAAATAACGACTACTAACTGACAACTAACCTAGCGTAGATCTGCGTGCTAGAAACATCTTTTTAAAAAACTAGTTTTCTGTAATAGTTTGTTTCTTTCTTGCAGGTTGAGGGGTAGTGATGGCAAATTCTGATACAAACATGAAAAGTCATAAAATGGTAGATTAATGATCTATCGTTTTAAAGTGCCAGTTTGAAATTATTTTGTCAGGGAAATGCCTTTTTTTCTATTACACAACTAAAAGGGGAAAAATACTGAATGTTTATTGCTATATTTTCAAGGAAAATTATTGGTATCAATAACGTTTGTCATTAAAAACATCTATGCCAGATGCAAAAAGAATTTAAACGTCTGCCATTGTTCATAGTCTCAAAAATGTGTTAAAAAATTTAAAATAAGTGGTTAAATGGTGGAAAGGGTTTTCAGCGTAAAACACTACTAAAATCCATGACAAGGAAAACGAGCAAAGTGAATTATTTATTATAAAAATGCTGCAAAACAATTAGAGGAGATCGCATTATAAATCGCTTCGCATTCATAGAATTGAGCAATACGACCACATGCTACGGGAACCTGTTATTTCTGTGGGAATATAGGTTCGTTCGTAGTTTCCGAAAGCTGTATCAGATTCATCTTGAGTATCACCATCGCTGCTTTCGTATTCAGATTGCTCCGCCTCTTTAGCATAATACGGGATATATGTGGGCTGAAACAGCTGCTCGTTTTTTTGGTTGGACCTAGGTAAAGATTGGCAAAATGAAAGTGTACTCCTTGTGTTTTACTTCACGTCCACAGAATAGTTGGTTTTAATTGATGCCATTACCTTCTGCCGCACTGAGGTGGTTGCAAGACATCCCAGATTCTGAGCTCCGTTCCTCCAGTAATGATCCTGAGATTCCCACTTCCATTATTAGTGACAGCCATACAACAAATGCGACCCGTCTCTCCATCATCCAGCGAACACAAGTACTGACCATCAGGGTACAGTCGAACTAGAGTGAGGGGCATGATTAATGATTGAATTTTATTACCAGATTACCGTAAATTTAGGCAGAACCAACTTTATAATTTGAAACTATTTCGAAGGATCGAATAAACGACAATTTCAATTTGTTAAAAATAAAATTAAGTTTTGGCACTGCGAGCAGTAGTAAATGGAATTTGAAACAGAAGTTGTTGCATATAGTATACACGTTAGGCTGAAATCCTTACTGACCATTCAGATGCCCTTTTGCTTCGTCGAGATTGTAACTAGAAGAAATCAATTCTTGACCAGTGCATGCAATCGAATCTGTCGAACCCCATTCACAGATATGATTGGCGAATTTCTTGACCTCAGCTGTAATGTTAAAAGAACTTGTAAGTTGAATAATTTACATTTGGGCATCTTAACTCCCGTTCGAAATGTCCACTGACCTGTTTTCCAATTAAATGCTTTCAAGTTTGGGCCTTCATCACCGAAATACACCCAATCTCCATAGACTTCTAAACCTTGAACGGTCCTCAAGATTATTTCAGTGTCTTTCGGTAATACCAGATCATCCATCGAGAACGTCATTTTCAGATCTCTGTCTCGGACTTCCCATACTTTAATTATTCCATCCGAGGCAGCGGTGTACAAATAACTTCCAACTGCCTAGCATGAACCGTTGTAAAATTAATAGGTCGTACACAACACTTAACATAGGGTTGATTCAAAGTTAATTGAACACTTCCAAAAACTCATTGTTAGATATTTTAATATATATTCTGATGCCATGTTGCTCACTTTAATGCAGGTATATGCGTCATCATATGCCGTCAAAGAGCGCAGCATAGTTCCTGAAACTGCATCCCATATTTGAAGTTTTCCACCATCTATGGCCAGTCAGAGCAAAGATATGGTATACATTTTGCACGTTTTTCGAACACCTGAAAGATACAGTATTGCAATTCTGTCGAATGACATTAGCTGCTTACCTGTAGCTGTGATAAAACAAACTTCTGGTTGCACGTAGGCTGCACATGTTACGGTATTGAACGTGTAAATGGATTTCTTCATCTCACCTGCCAGAATAACATCCAAGACAGTGACAGTAAGACTTACAAAATAGCAAGCAACGTTATGCACACTTCTTCACTATCTACGATAATATTTCCTTAGTTTTTTATTTAATGGGGTTTTACATTTGCATTCCATATCAATCTGGATGAAAATAAAAAGCTGAATCCGAATTTTCAGCACCTCATAATTTTATCTCAATTTCTAGCGCTCCTAAGCATACGGGAAATCTAGTTTCCTTCAAATACTTAATTATTTCACTGGCATACTATAAAAGAAACAATGAAATTTTTACTTGCAATCTCCCAAAAATAATCTCGTAACAACTTTTAAACAAGTTGAAGAAAAACATACTACAGCTTTTCTGCTCACTTACCAGACGTTACTGACCAGAGAATAATTGTACTGTCAAAGGCACCAGTGAGAGCTAGTCGATGAGAACCAGCCAGTCCCAGATAACGACAGAGTTCATCGCCGTGTTCTTTGCTAAGTAAGACTAAACACGTGACACTTCCAGTGTGTCCTCGAAGGCTGAAAATCTCTTTGCGACTTTCGGAATTCCAAACTTTAACGGTGGTATCTCGGCTGCAAATGAAAGATACATTGTGCACAAGTGGAAGAATAACTCCAACGTGTTTTTAAGCAGGAATCGACAGCATCTGAAAAACTGCGCATACAGACCTGGCCGACACAACTAAGTTTCCATCGGTAGCTACTGCAGATATTACATCATTATGTCCTTCCAAGGTGGAGACCGTGAATTCCGAAGACCTCCAAATAAGCTCCAAGTTACTGACGTTTTGCTTGCCCACTTTCGTTTTGCAAGGAATCTGGACATTGTCGAGCGATGCAACTCGTTCTTCCTTCTTAATCCGTTTTGGGGACGAAGGCTGGGAGGAATGCTGTGAGGCGGTGTAAATCTTGTCGTTTTCTTGGTCACTGGCGATTGATCAAAGCAGGAATTACTAGTTTTGTTTCGCTCAATGAAAATTGAAAGTACAGGGCGATTCACAATTATTGTCGAGGTTTCCATGGTCAATAGATCTAAAACCATCTACTCTGTAAGCAGTTTTACGTAGTTGCTTTCGGTGTTGGATCTATAGACCATGGAAACCCAGAAAATAATTATGAATCACCCTGTATATCCTTACAAATTTAATTAGTCTTTCAGTCACTGTCATTATTTAGAAACCAGGAAATGACAATCAGGAATGTTAAACCGAAATCGCATGATGGATTTCCTGGGAATGCTAGCAGTATGTCTTACTTTGATTCAATCTGTCTCTTCAGTACGTCTCCAAATTCGGTTTTTCCTTTATCTTTCTGCTCGTTTTCTGACAGTGACAACTGAGGTTCGCAGCTTCCAGATGGCTCTACCACAGGAATTAAAAGAGCTGTAGGAATGGCATCTTGTCCTTTTAACTGGGGTGGAAGCTGGGAGATGATTTGCTTGAGTTTTTGGCGAAATTCTTGCTTTTTATATACCTAAAAGCATCCATCAAAATCAATTAATTTATGGATGTTCCCATCATTCCAACCACAATCTGCCACATAGCAGTGACCGTGTTTAAATTCGCTATTAAGCACGAACTTATAAATTATATTCCTTGCCTTTCGTGCTTCCTCTTCATTCAACGGACGACTCAATCGTTCTAAGTTTTCAATCTGTCTCAACTTTTTTCGTAATTTCCTAACATCGAGGAAGTCACCTCGTTCATTGACATCCATGTTTTCACCAAACAGATGATGCATGGCGCCATCTGTTGATGAATCGACTAAACCGAGGAAATGGAATATCTGGAATTTTGGAATGCGGTTGTTTTTGTTTGAAAGATGTGGACTCATAAATTGCCTTGAAGCTAAACTAAAGTAACATTTTTTTATATCATTTTTCAATATAAGTGCAATAGAATGTAGATAGGAATACAGTGATTGAATGTATTTGTAATATCCTAGAAGCACATGCATCGTTCAAATAAGCTCTCAAAATATGCAGAGAGGTCGAGCCAACGTCAGAAAACGTAAGTCTGATTATTGTTTGATATAATAACAGCATTTAAAACATATTTTATTCAAAATTGAATGTTTACGCCCATATAAATTACCTGGGATGCATTCCAAAAAAGTTTTAAAAAATCATTAAGTTGTTACACAATTCTAGTGGCATATTGCATGCATGCTTCCATAAAAAAATATGCCTCAAAACCCATGCACTTTCAGGTACTCAAGCACAAATGTTACCAGGAAATAACTGATGACAGCTAAATTATGCTCAAACTTGGATCCATCCTGCTTGAAAGCCTAATTAAAAGTCCTGTAGATTTCTGAAAAAGACTTGATCTAATAAATCTGGACATAGGCTACATGTATTTGGTCGCATCGGCTAGTTCCAAGAGGGCCTGATTAGACATGCCATTTTTTGGCTGCAAAACTGCCCTTTTGTGTACATGTAATCTCATGTTTTTATTTCAGGAGGCAGTATGGCCTATTGTTCTTCCTCTTATAATGAAGACACAAATGAACATGAAGCTCAGTGGAGAGATCAACGCCACAATGGATATGGAGGACGTCAAAATGCATCCAAACATCCTCCAGGACTTAAGGGCCGTGCAATTGGCATGTGGTATTCACAAAGGGGCAAAAAATTCAAGAAGCCTGAAGTCAGTTTATCACGTTATTCAAATTTACACGTTCGATCACTTCCCTTGTAAATACCATTTTAACCTAATAGTTTTGAAATGACTTGCAGATACAACAACTCGTGTCTGTGAATGATTCGAATACGAAAAAAATTGAAAATTTGCTATCCAGTTTAGATGCTAACGTTAAACCAGATTTGTCGATTGATGAAATGCTACATTCATCAAACATCAAAATGGAGCCTTTGCCTTCTTCTAGCAATAAGCAGACTAGTACAGTAAATAAATTTCAAATGCAGTACATGCAACATTTCAAGGAAGAAAAAAGCGAAAATGAAAAGTCCTTAAAAATATCTTCATTGGTAAAAGATGAGGCTTTCGATAGGCAGATGCTTCTTGCTGCACAAAAGAAGAATTCCCCGAAATATGTTGAAATGCAGAAATACAGGAGTCATTTACCAGCGTACAAGAAAATGAAGGTTTGAATTGATAATATTTAACAATCTGTAAATGACGTTTAATGTTACTCATTGCTAAAGTCCCGATAAATTGATTTTAGGAAGTGTTAAACGTCATGAAAAACTGTCAGGTAGCTGTTATTGTTGGCGAAACTGGTTGTGGCAAAACAACTCAGGTGAGTTTTCTACATCTTTACAAGTGTAACTTAATTTTTTACAGGTGGGATATTATTTTAGCATTAGTGCCACATTAATTTTTATGATAATCAGGTACCGCAGTACATTTTAGACAGCTATATTCAGGCTGAAAACGCTTCCATGTGCCATATAATATGCACTCAACCTAGGAGGATCTCTGCCATTTCAGTATGCATTTTGAGTAGGATTTGATTATAATCTTGAATTTTTTTGTTATACCCCTACTTATGCTCAGTTTTATTTGCTTGAAAGGTTGCTGAAAGAGTTGCGGATGAAAGAGATGAAGTCTGTGGCAGCGATACAGTTGGTTATCATATTCGATTGGAGAAGTAATTATCATATATTATGTGTATAAATACAGCTACTTAGTTTTTGAGTTCATTTTTTTTTTATAGCAGTGAAACGTATCATATTTAAGTTATTTAAATTTAATTGAATAAGTGAAACCGATATGCTGTAACACCTTCAAACATCTGGTCCGATACGAACGATTCTTTGCGTTTCCAGTAAAATTCCACCATTGAGAGGATCAGTTATTTATTGCACAACGGGAATGGTTCTCCAGTATCTTAACCAGGATCCAGATTTGTTGAAAGCTTCTCATCTAATATTAGACGAAGTACACGAGCGTGATCTACATACAGATTTCCTTATGACCATTTTGAAAGATGTTCTTGCTAGACGACCTGAACTAAAGCTGATCCTGATGAGCGCTACGTTGAATGCAGAAAAATTCTCAAAATACTTTGGTGAGCAATTCGATTTGAAAAGCTATCCTAATTTGGATAATATAATGATTAAGCAGATTCCAAATTGTTTACGCCTTTTATTCTTATGTTTTATAAATTAGGAAATTGCCCCATGCTGGAAATACCTGGATTTACCCATCCTGTGAAAGAATATTTTTTGGAAGATGTCTTGCAGTTGACCAAGTAATGATATTCCCATAGAAAGTAGGACAAAATTATAAATTGTAACTAATGAGTAAAATACAACTTTGTGCAAATATCTAGTTATGTGGTGCACTCGAATAGCATTCCCAGATGGAAAATCAGGGCTGCAAAGTTGAGAAATGGCGAAGAATTTTCTTCCGCAAAGGAGTACGAGCAAATGCGTGAGCCATTTTTACGTTCATTAGTCGGAAATGGGTAATTATTTGATATTTCAAAATTTAAGTTTACTTGTGTTTTGTACAGCCTCATGAATGTTATTGTGAATTCTAGGTATTCTTCCAAAACTATCCAGTCTTTAAGAAATATTAACGAAGATGACATTGATCCAAATTTAACCAAAGAATTGATAAAACACATCTGCTTTTCAGAACCAGTGAGTAGTCAGACAAACACTTGTTTGTGCTGAGCAGAGAATAATCCGTTGTAACTGGTGCTACCCCAAAATGTATCATGGTTTGAGAATATAAATTTGACATATTTTTTATAGGAAGGTGCCATCTTGGTGTTTCTCACTGGCTGGGCTGAAATTAGCAAGTTGAATTCGCTACTAACTAATGATCCATTTTATTCAAGGCGTGAGTAGGAAGTTTTAGACAAAAGATTCAAGGTCGAAAGTGGGATCGATTACTCAAGTGATGTTATCTAATTAGGAAAACATTTGATCATCCCTCTTCACTCCATGATGCCCACTATCAACCAAAGAGAAGTTTTTGAAAGGCCTCCAAATGGCGTCCGGAAAATAATCTTGGCCACAAATATTGCAGAAACGAGCATAACGATCAACGATGTTGTTTACGTGATTGACTGTGGGAAAATCAAGATCACTAATTTCAACATAGCTCAAAATATTGCCACGCTTCAACCGCAATGGGTGAGCTTGGCCAATGCGAAACAGAGACGAGGAAGAGCTGGGAGGTAAATTAACAAATTTTTTTAAACGTGTGGAAGAAATGAGCACTAAAACTAAATTGTCAAACATAGCCATTCAATCTGCATAAGTGGCTGAAACAGAAGTACATGAATTTTTTTCCATTGACTTGGTAGGGTAAGGCCAGGAATCTGTTTTCATCTATATAGCAAAGTCCGTGAGAACATTCTAGACGCTTACCAGCTTCCGGAAATTCAACGAACACGGCTGGAAACACTTTGCTTACAAATCAAGGTATTATCGAATTGTTCTTGAACCACTAGTAATTTGTTACGAATCCTGCTAACAAAGGATTCTCATGTTTTTTTTTCTTCTTGTGCTGCAGATGTTAAAGTTGGGTAAAATTCAACCCTTCCTCAGCAAAACGATGGATCCCCCAGACACGTCCGCTGTAAACTTGGCAATCAAGATGCTAAAAAAATTGGTAATCCATCAAAGCTGCTAACAATTAATCTCAAATGTGTTACAATAGTTACTTTAAACCCTGCATTTTGTGAAACGTTTACAATAGAATGCTTTGGACTCCGAAGAAAACTTGACCCCGTTGGGCTATCATCTTGCAAAACTACCTCTTGATCCACAAACAGGCAAAATGATTTTGTTTGGAGCCATCTTTGGTTGTTTGGACCCCATTCTGACGGTTGCTGCAAGTTTGGATTTCAAGGATGCATTTGTATCACCTTTGGTAAGCCTGAATTGGTTTTAGTAAGTAGCTACAGCATTGGCTAAATTATGTAACATCAAGGTTTGAGGATTTATTTTGCATTTTTCAGGGATTAGAAAAACAAGTAGATCAGCGCAAGAAAGCCCTTGCACAAGGATACAACAGTGATCACATAATGCTAATTAAAGCCTATCAGGTAATCGGGAAAATCCAACCAAAACTTGAGCAACACACTTCTCAGATTTTAACTGAGATCACTAATTAAAAGTGTACTTTTTAAATTATTGCAAAGGGATGGGAATCTGCCAGTCGTCGCAGCAACGCTCACCAATATTGCAGGGAAAACTTTTTGTCAAGTCAGACGTTAATGGCGAGTGATTTTCCGTTCCATTCAGCTTTATTTCATCAATATTAAAACATGAAATAGCAACGATTTTGCTCTTTAAAAAAGATGCTCAAGAAAATGCGTGGCCAACTAGCTGAGCACCTTTTTGACGTGAAACTCATAGATTCAGCCAGTCCCAGCTCCAAGGAAGCCAACAGAAATTCTGGTGATTTAAACAATGTGTTATCAAGTGATCGATTGCATAATGATCTGCCCTAAACGTAACGCTTTATCAATGTTATTTTCAGATAACATGCGTCTCCTCCAAGCGGTCGTTTGTGCAGGATTATATCCAAGTGTTGCCAAGCTCACAATCAAGGAACATGCGAATGATGACCACAGAGGTCAGAGAAACAGGTGAGTTTGGTTTTTTAGACTGTGCTGTCAGACTTAACAGGGTGTCTCGGGTGTTACCCAGAGTCGAATCTATGGCAATAAATAATGAATATCTGTTTGTATTTTCAATGGTTATTTGATCACGATTTTTAGGCCGCCTGCTTTGTTTACAAAGGAAGATGGTCGTGTTGCGTTCCACTTGAAAAGCGTCAATAGCACCCAAACCAATTTTGAAAGCGCGTGGCTGGTGTACCACCTAAAACTGAAAAGTACCAAAATCTTCATCCACGATGCTACCGTCGTGCGGCCATTACCCTTGATTTTTTTCGGCAGCAATCTCGCTTTCATCAGGGAAGGAGCATCGGATATAATCAAGGTGGACGATTACATCACTTTTCATTGCCCTGAGTCAACCGCGAGATTAATTTTGGCAAGTCACATTTTTGGCAGTCATTTGGCAAATTGATGTAGTTTTGTAGCAACCCAATCGGATTTAAGAACTCACGTTTGACTAATCGTTGTTACTTCCCACAAACAGAAACTCAGGACTGAGTTGGACAGTGTGCTAGACTATAAAATAAGCAATCCGGGCCACACGGAATGGGACCCGAACACTCGAGAAGGAGGAATAATGCGAGCCATCGTGGACCTCATCACAGAGGAGAAGGATTTGATAAAGCCCAGAGAAAAACACGATGATAATGTAAACATGGATACCAGTGAGGACGATAGAAACCTTTGAAGTATGCTGGCATACTATTTAAATTAAGGTAACTCAATTATAAAATTTTGGGTAATATTACATTAAGGACGACTGTAGACAATATTTTATTATTAATTGGGGTTGGAAGATGTACCCGTTTTCCCTTGCTGTTAAGTTAACAGTCAGATCGAATTAGAAGCGCTTTGTCGCGCTGTCAAGCATGAAGTCAGCACGACAATTATTTTGCACAATCTTATATTTTACAACAAAAGCGCTATCTTCTTTCTACAATCTTACAATTATAATTAACTGAAAAAATATGTCGATTTTAGCACATTCTTGAGGTCAAAACCACCTACAAAAAGAAACAAAAACATTTTTCAGTTTGTCTTTCGAGTCAGGTTTTCGACTCATTAAATTTTTAAAAAAAGCGCCAAGTAACTTACCTGTTTTGGGCACACGTAGAATGAGTTTATTGAGCCTTCGCTTTGCTAGGTCGGCGACAGATCCGTCATTTGCAAATTCACTATAAAAGACATAATTATTTGATTAGGTTAGGATAAGTAGTAAAATAAATGATGTGAATAGTCTTGAAGAACAAAATAAGCAGCAAACGTACTTCTCCTGGTAGCTGTACTGCTGCACTAAAAACTTTGATAAATTTTCTAAAATGGGCTCGCTGTGAAGTGCAACAAATTGTTCCCGACAGACCTAGAGAAACAATTACATTATTTTCATAAATAGCTATTTTACGAATAAGGATAGTATTCGCAAATCAGACAAAAAATAATGAATTCTGGTAAAGAGATCCACCGTATTCATTATATCGACGCTCTTTGATGGATGGGTCCAGTAGCAGTCGTGCACGGAAACAAACGTGATTCCTTTCCTATTCAAGATAAGCAATCATTAAAAAAAATTAAAGCAGTTAAATAATTACATACCGTTCACAAATGCCTACCTTTGACAAAATAATGAAGTTAACATCATGTGAACAGAGTCCAAAGAATGGACGAAATTTGGTGGAAATGCATTTTTCTGCTTCATAACATTTGGACGGCTGAAGACAAAAAAAATTAGATATCTACATTATGCATCTGTAAATTCAACTCGTATATAGTTTCTCAAGTTCAACCTTACTTACAGGAATGCATCCATTTTGTAATAACTTCCTATTTGGCGTTTATTTCCCTAAATGAAAACAATAGAACGTTACACAAACAGTAAAGATTTCTGCAGGGAAGCTTTAGCAAAGGAAATAAATCAGGCGAACTAATTTTTTAGAAAGTTACACTTAGACCAAATATAATATGCTAGATAAACAAGCATATTGAGTAAATAGTGAACATACTAGTCCTAGCGGCGTTACGGTTCTGACTGGTTTGTGATAGGGTTGAACAATTGGCAAACCGAGAGGAGTGACCCATTCCAAAGGTTCACCACACACTTTAGAAACGAGTTTGGCAACTTCTGTAAACCAGTCCTAAAATGATGAGAAACGCATACATCAGTTTTAGCTAATCCAGCAGTTGAATAAAACTTTTTTAAAAAAATATCAAGTCTGCAGAATTTGTCAGTCAGGGGTGCATTAGGACCTCTTTAAAATGCATAAGAAACTTGCCTGGATGTCTTTGGTGGCAGTAAACATTTGCTGCAGACTTTGAAACGTCTTTTGAGTTAGATACATGGAAGCAGCCCAAGCGTGTTGTTCTGGGAAGTCACGGATATCACTGAGCTGCTTGTTAATCTGCAGGCGAGCCCCGAATCGGGTGACGCCGTATACCGTTGTCATCACGGTTTGTTTAATGACCTGGAAAAGACGTTGTTTAACGTAACAAACCCCTTCGTGGACGATAAAAGTTCTTTATACCAATGGGGTCAGGCCCAACGCAAATTAACCTTTCGTTTAATGAAGCCATCCAAAATCTTGGCGATCTCTACGCCATTTGCAGCATCTTTAGCACGCTCCATTTCCACCTGTGGGATTTCAAAGATCACTTAATAGTGTTACCTATAAGATTGGTTTACTATTCTTTTAAATTAAACTTCAGCATTATTAAAAAGAATAACGTAACGTACTAAATCGGCAACACCGTTGTAAACGTCTTGAGGCGTGTCCAATGGATACAAATTAACTTTTTTGGCACCGTGTCTGTCGCGACCCAGGGCGGCATAATGCTGCAAGCCATTGCAAGAGCCATCCTAGGGCAAAATAATAGAAGAATTGAGAATATATTGAAAGTTAGCACCTTCATATTTCTCCCTTACTACATTTCATTTTTTGTTGTTAGGTAACTTAATCAAAACAGGGAGAACCCGATCAGGATAAAATGAATTCAAAGTTTTCCCTACTTGATGGACAGGAAAATGACAAATGTAGTTCTTCGGGTCTGGTGACCGTATTGCATTCGTAATTTCCATGCAACAAGCTAATGTCTGCCAAGGCTCATCCGATTCTGCCCACCATCTTCTCCCCTAAAATAGTCAAACAAAACCTTTGATGGTAATTTCTTTTAAACAATTTGAAATAATCGCACCAGGGATGTAAGACTAACGTTTAATGGATTGTCAGCAGAATCCATGATTTCTGATATCATTTCATTGGCAAATTCCAAGCGTTTATGAATGGCTTCCCTGTAATAAAAATATTTAAAAAAACTTAAAAAACATAGCGAGGAGCTGCACTGCCACTGCTGTTTAAATTTAAAGAGCCGTTACTTAACTGTTTTTTGAGTCCCGTTAAATTGATCAGGTGAATTTTAAGCCAATCTAAGCCGTTCTCACCTAAGGGCTCCCCCTTGGCAAACAGCAATATGCTCCTGGTTACGTCACCTCCTGTAAAACAAATACATTTTGATTTTGCCATTTAGTTATGCATCAGAGCAAAATGTATTTTTGCTTGCCAATTTTTTTGTTTAAAAGTTTCAAAAAATATTTCTAATCCTTGAATGTGAAAATTATCTACCTTAGCATGTCCTAAGCACATTTTTTACTAACAACTACAATTTATTTTATGTTGTCTTACCGAGATGATTGAAGTGGGGAGGACAGGGATACACTCTCCCACGAAAATCTATGTTGTGTGGAAACCAGAATACCTCGTCACGAAACTACGTGGAACAAAACATAAGTTTAAAATATAATTGGCATTTTTTAAGAGAAAAAAAAGTAAGTAACGGAAGAACCAGACATACATGATTTGCTATTGATAGCTTGTAAAGGCTATCACACCTCAAGCTGTGCATTTCAGCCTTCTTCCTTTTTAAACGATGCCTTTCTTTGTATGCTTTTCCCCTTTCCTCCTTGCTCATGTCTCTAATCGGCATAAAATTAACTCATTTATTATTACACACACAAACACCACATGTGATAATGATCGCGTTGCATGCATTATTGCTTACGAGCTGATAGAAGGTAACAGTGGACATTCAGAAGCTGGAGGGGGAATGTCTAAGGATTCGTCCCCCTTATTATTGAAAATGTGAATGATTATGTCCAGAATCTGATTATAGACATGAAACATATATTAGTTGAAAGTACGCTTCAGTTGTTTTCAGTTATTTTTGTTTACAGGAAAAAAATAACATTTTAGGCCTACTGGTTTATTAATTTTCCATGGGCATTCGCCTAGCTGGTTAAGTGAATCATACAACGGGAAAAGCTGCTGATTGGGAGTCTGTTCCAGTTTTTGTTTTTGATGGCAGGCTGCCTCAGGTAGCCGAATAATTCTTGCTGGAAAATACAAAATGCAAGATTTGTACGTTTAGATTGGACAATACAGATTACCCTTGCATATCGGTAAATGTTTATTTTTCCCATATGAGTATTTACTTCAGAATCAGTTTTAAATATTTTGAAAACATCACACTGACAATTGCAAGATGTAACCTAATCCAAGCTAAGAAAATGTTTAACGATCTTACAAGATGAAAGTAGGTATCCTCCACTTCTGATGGAACTCCATGGTAGAGGAGGTACCAAGGAGGGTACAACGGTTCCCTCAAATGTTAACAATTCCTTCATTTTTGCTTGATACATATGTACCAATAAGGGATGAGGCTAAGAAAGAGGGAGATTGAATGATTGCATTAACTTGCAAATAATTTTACTAACCGGTATGAACATTTTGGCAGACCTTACCTTGATTTCTTCTTTGGTGAGAACGCCATTGTTCCGGTAAATGCTGTAGAATGCAGGGAATTGCCATCTTGGAATTTAAAAAAAAAATGAGCAAATCGTATAAATATTGTCTGTTTCGCAGTGAAATGGGAGCTAAATCCAGCTGAATGAATACCCTTGAGAGGCTTCAGATTTCAGTAAATTTGAGTTAATCTTCACTTCTTGAATGATTATGTCGTACAAAAACTTCCCGATCTGAAATGCAACGTTAAATGAAACTGAACATGTGTACCGACAGTTTATGGGAGCCAAGTACTGAATTAAGAATTGTAGTACATATGAAAAAGTTCAACTTACGCCAACAATTAAATGGCCTGGCCAATTCTTGCAATCTACATCCTAAAATATTGTTTTATTTCCATGAAAATGTAATTAAAATTTGCAGGCAAAAATATAATAAAAATCGTTGTAGTGCTTACAGTACTGGGACCCTCCATGTTTTCATTCGTGAGTTTCTGCCAGTATTCTCTGGGTGTATACTGAGATGTCAATTTCGGATTGATGCAATATACGCAGTATTTCTTAAAAAGATATTCGATCTGGGGAAAGACGATGAATCGCATATGAGGGCACTTTTCTTGTCAATGTATTCTTAATTAAAAGGATATCTCTTATATAATTGTGCTATGAGTAATTCCTATACGATAATGTTTTACAGAAAATAGTTCAATTATATCCGGATTCTAACCTTGCTAACAAATCCTTGTTTTTGTTTTACAGCTGTTATGAAGCTGTGCATCACCTTAGATCCAATTGTGAAATGCAACGAGGGTAAGCTAAGACTAAACGTATCGGATGACTCTGCCAACAGACGGATTTCCTGGAGCATAATGTCCACATAGACCTCAGCATCAAGAGTCATTAAAAACGGATGAAGGGTGACCGTTTTGCCATATTTTACCCCTATATATTAAAAAAAATTGAAGATTGATAGTCTAAAGCAGTGGTCCCAACGTTTTTATTGCCGCGGACCGGTCAACGTTTGATAATTTTACCGCGGCCCGCTGAGGGGGGGACGTTGATTGTTTATATTTTAGATTGTTTTGATTTAATAATTTTAATTTTTTCTATTTAAACATGCCTTCAAAATAATATACTGTTACACCAAAAGAATGAATATAATGTGATTTAACATATAATTTCATGTTCCTTGGGCGGCCCGGCGCCATTTGATCCACGGCCCGGGGGTTGGGGACCACTGGTCTAAAGTACTGGAAAATACTGCGTTTATTTATCTTTCAGAAAACTGACCTTGTTGGATTTTTAATGTCTTAATGTTTTCTTCAAATGCCCGTAGCAAAACGGCTCTCCAATTCTCCTCACACTCACGAAGAATGGCTCTCTGTAAATTTTGAATGTCACATATGTAGCAAGTATTTTTTTTTTGCATAAATTATTAAATTGATAGACCTGTTCCTTTGACAGATTGAGCTTTCCTACCGTTTTTTCAAGATTTTCGTCCGCTTGGCACGCGTCCTTCTCGATGGAGCAGACCACGACCTTATTAGACACTTCGGTTTTAATTTGTTTTTTCAAGTTTGTCAAAAGCTTCTTGTATGACACAGCTCCACCCAATGGATTGTAAAAGCGGTCCTTAAAAGGTTACATCAGGAATTCAACAAAACATGACAAAGTAAGCGATGCAACTTTCAACCAAATTCATTATAAGTATCCAAATAGACTTAACATCTTAAGACTTCACAGACTTAAGGGGATCCTAATGCCAATACCTGCAATGCTAACATTACTGACAAACTGTAAAGTTCCTTTTCTGCCATGCAAAACAAACATTTATGTTTATAAAAAAACAATGAAAAAATTAAGAATCTGACATGAATGATAAGGGCATCATTTAGTGTTTGACTTTGATATCTTTCCATGTGCCAGTTTTTATTTTATTACCGTGGTTATTTACTTTTTAATAAATCGTCTGTTCGGCTATTCACAAGCACACAAATATCAGTTCTTTGGCGGCCAAATAATTATTCTTATAATCATTCAATAAAACTGCTATCATCAGAAATAATTAGCATTACTTGTATTGACGTTTTGGTTATTTTGTACACTTTTCTTGATAATTTTAGTTTTGATTCAAATTTGTCTTTGCTGAATTTTATATTTTAAAAAAAGACTTGTTTAAATGATGTTTGGTATAAGAGGAAACACGATTAGGCAATTTGATGAACTGCCTGCCTTACCTCAGGAGGATCTTCATTCAAGGGTGTCAATAAATTACAAGAATACTCCCTGAGATTCTCTCTTGGCAGAGGTTGAAAATTAGGATGCACTATATTTATCATCTAGAATACAGGACTCAAGTTAAATATTGTTTCATGACATTCAAATGTGGAATCTATCGATCAAAAAGTGATCATTCTGGTTTAATGGTTAAAATTTATTACCCTGATGATGCGTTCTCTCTGGTCATTAATATAAGTGCATTCCTGGTCGAGTTTTCTTATGTCTAAACCCTGTGAAATCATGTGGAAAAATGAATGGAAAAGATAAAAGCTGAACATTACTTAGCAGTTAAAAAGACAAACTGTGTGACAGCAAAATTTAAAAATTCAATGATACGCACGCTTTTCTCTGCATCTTCCAGCACTTGTTGAATGACTTTCTTTTCTTGGGAAGGCAGTCTGGAGACGCATTCTAAGCAAGCTGCGTAAGACTGCAGGTTCGGCTGGATTTTATTGTCACGAATAAAAGCGAATAACTCCCTAACCTTTTGCCAGTTACCCTATTTAACGGAAATTGATGAAAAACTATGAAAACAACGTTTGCACAAATTCGTAACTAAACGGAGTTCAAAGACTGTCTTACATTCTGCGCATGTCCAATGAGCACGGTGTTGAAAAGTCTAACATCTGTTAGTTTGGGCATAGTTGGAAGAAACTTTCCTCTGTTTTGGAGATGCAACAGCGTGCTGTGTGCCAGACTGAGCTAAATCATGTTGGAAGTAGGCTACATAAGTTTACGATTAAAGGTATTATGGTAGATCGTTGCTCAACAAAAAAATATATTAATTTACCATGTCTGCATTGACACAAACATCTAAGAACGCACTCAAAGAAAGATTTAAATGCAGGTATTCGCCAGATGTTTTCAGGTTTTCCTTACTGATTTTGTACAGCTTTTCTTTCTCATGCTCGCTTACTGATTTTTCGTTTTTTGGTAACCTGAAATATAAAATATGAATTGCAGTTTTTAGTGACCATTTGAATTCACATTTAGTGTATTCACATATATACTTATGAGTAAAGAAACTGGCCCACATAAAGGTATTAAAAACAAAATTGCAAAATGGTCAGCACCTATGTATGTATAAATTGTTCACAAAACGAGGTATTCCGATTTTAACTTGGATACATATCTACTTCCTGAATAAAATGTATTTTAATACCTTTAGGTGGGCCAGTTTCTTTGCTCGTGTATTTTTCCCATGGCATTACCACTGGTGACAATTTAATCTCATTCCTACCTTTTGCCTTTAGTTGATGCCTTTTTTTTCGATTTTGTAATTTGATGCACTTCATCCCTTTCTTCAATATCGAAATCTTGGTCGGGCAAGAGCATTGCGTGCCTCTCCTCGCAGCCTTCGCAGTATGGGTCCATGCTGGATATGTGGATATCTTCCAAGTTGTAGGAATGATTCCTTGTCAAATCCTCCACAAAGGGCACATCTTCTCGTCTCTCACAAATCGCACCACTCAAGCTCGAAGCCTTCTTAACGCCATCAATCGATTCCGTTTGCGGAGATGGTTGACTTAGTGCAAAGGCGTCTGCAGCCTTTACAGGTAATGTTTTAACAGGTGTTGCAGCGTTTTTGCTAGCCAGTTGACTAGCCGGTTGCAACAAGGGCGAAGGCCTCTGCAAAGACCCCAGCAATGCAGTTTTTGATGCATTAATGTTTCCGTGCATAATCCCTTCGGCACCCATACTAGCTGTTTTTGGAGATGCCGCCAATTCCGAAGCTTGTTTGTGCACATTTTTAAGGCTGGAATCTCCTAGGCTTTTGAGGATCTCGCTCGTTGAAGATTTTTTGATGACAGCTCTACTTTCCCTGACATTTTTTCCTGAGGTTTCGGCCACTTTAAAAAAGAAAAACACAATGTAATAGGGACTGTGCTCCATTTCCCAATCGCATGGCATTTGACAATGTAGGTCTATAGGTTATGTACAATACCTTGTATCAGCTCGGAATATACCCCTGTCTTGGTTTTCTTCTTTTTTTTCTTCAGTTGCAAACGAAGAATTGATGTTTTGGCATTCGTAGTTTGCAGTCTGTATGCTGAAAGATGTTGCAGGAAACAGTTTAAAAACGTGATAAAGCAATGCAGTTGAAAGCACATGCCATACCAAATTCAACCCATTCTCAACTCACCTTGGACGACAGGCGATGAGATCCTGGGAAGCCTGCATAATGGACAAACCACTGGCAAATTCAAATTGACACTACTCTGAGGGATTGCTTTACGAAAACTTAATTTAGTTATCGGCGATCGCAGCATATACATCTTTCTCGCCCACACGTGCAGAAAGATGAACGAGACGGTCGTCATGTAGCGACACCACTCGGCGGCGGATCACACTAGAGTTCGAACAATTTTTAAATTTTGGGAATTGTGATTATTGTTTGGATTGCTCTTGTGGTTGTGACATCCAGGCCTGTAGCTCTGTGTCAATTTATGGTAAGCGCTTCGTATTTTGTATTCATTTGACGTTGTGATTGTAATTAATGCTGCCTGGCCACCTTTCGTGAGCTATAAACTCAGTCAATATCATATTCAATTGGCCCCAGGGCTGAGCCGTGCAAGTGCATGCCACAAATTCTCATTTGGATCGGGTGGCACATCCATGTGAAGGAATGTTCTTTCCTATTCCTTAAACCATTCTTTGACAGTGCACATGGGTATTAATCATCCTGTAAAGTGCAGTCAGGTAGCGTTCATAAATGACGTCACTTTTTAGGGGGATTTGGGGAGGAGGGGGTGAAGGGGTCCTGTTCTTGCATGACAGGGGGAAGCGGGGGTGTCAGGCTAAAAGTGACATCATTTTTTTCAGGAATAATTGGAAATTGAAACGGAAAATTTCCAGAAATTAAACAAGAGCAAATTAAGTGTACGAAATAGGCAATGAACCCAACCTTCCATGTCGCTCACTTCATGTTCCAGATGTTCAGCATTTTTAACATGTGTTGCCCTAGTAACTACATTGTACAAAGACCCCCAAAAACCTACTTTCTAATGAAAGATGAAAGGGGGGTGGAAGTATCCAACCATGACAGGAAAGTGGGGGGGAAGATCCAAAAATACGGTTTTTTTGCATGACGTCATTTATGAATGCTCCTTCACTATCTGCATAGATAAGTTGTTTTTGTTGTCATAGTTAACATTTGTATGCCTATCTATAATAATTCCAAATACTGTACTGTGGCTCAAAGTGAAAACCATACACCTGCGTTCAATAGCTGTGTATGCAGCTAATTATCTAAATTTAATGAATAAAAATATATTTGAATTTAATGATGATGTTATGTATGTTTGCTTACATTTGAAGCAACAAATTAAAATCATCATTAAATAAAATTGATGAAAAGAACACTAAATATTTAAACAAATCAATGTCAAAGTGAAAACCGTAAAGCAAATAAATGTCAAAGTGATAAAAACGAAAGTTGACAAAAACGAAATCAGTCTTTGATTTTGTTGCACCTTAGTACTTTGTTGGTAAACCATGTTTTCTTATTTCATTTAAGAGATTTGGATAAGATTCCACAATTTGTTTTGGTGTAATCAAGAGATATTTGTCCCATTCCTCTTGCAGTGCTTTTTTAAAGTCATCTTTGTTGGAAATTGAGTGTTGTCTAATTTTCACCTCCAATTTGGCCCAAAGATGTTCGGTTACATTTAGGTCTGGAAACTGAGGGGGAGTTTTCATCACTTTTAAGCAGTTTTCATCATTTTGGGAAGTTGTGTAGGCGCCATTCCTTGACTAAATGGGGTGTATGTTTTGGGTCGTTATTCTGAT
>JAQIXS010001117.1:0-33608 GCA_034700785.1 Rossiulus vilnensis | reverse complement strand
TTTGCTCATTTTTGGATATAAAAGGTTGCTAATACTCAAATAATAACTACATATTATTTAAGCTAAAATTTTAATTTGAATAATTTATGATTAACGGTGAATGGTAGGGAAGCAGTGGATGAACGGTATTACAATTCAAGCCCTTATTATTTGCTCATTTTTGGATATAAAAGGTTGCTAATACTCAAATAATAACTACATATTATTTAAGCTAAAATTTTAATTTCAGATTTTCTTAAGTTATCGTTACTGAATGATGCTACAAAGACGAGTTCAGAGATAGCATCCATGCATAATGTATAAATTTATGAACGTTTCAAATAGAATTAATTATTTGAGCTGGCGGATGTCAATAAAATATTTAAACTAATACATACATTTTCGTTATAACTAAGTAATTGATGAGCAATTTGAATATCTTCAAACTGAAACAATTGTTGGTAAAGGGTATGTGATGTGAATTTATGGCGTTTTGCATTTCCAGGAAATGTTTAATGCCAAAATAAATTTTTCCAACAAAAATCTAGCTCAATTAAGCTTATTGTGAACCTGCTTCTAATTGGGTTGACAATAAAAGTGAAAACATAAAAAAGCATTATGACAGCCAATTATATAAATAATCAGCATGGCAGCCCCTTTATATAGGTTCGCAAACTAAAATTGAAAACAACCGAAAGTTATTCAAATGAATTTAAATTGGCCACTAGTTAGTAATCTGGGATAATTGAATTCAGATGATTGGAAATTTGATTCTCCATAATCCAATGGCAATTTCGCCGCTTATCTCATTAGCAAACGTCTCCATATTGGGGTAACTAGGTAGCCGGCTAGTTCAGCTGGTGGATGAACTGCTTTCAACGTGTCAAAATCCTGTGATTCTGAAAATGCATTGGCTGAAAACGTACTCACCAAAACTTTCATGACTTGTTTCTGATTGCTTCTCTTCTGCTATTATGATGCTGGGCCAACAACGTCTTGGTTTATATACGGCAGGTGGGTCTTCCGTATGCCAACATCCGGCGACATTGACCTGCGGGCTGCGGTAAGCGTGTCACGTGGATGTGGAGATTTATTAAAAGAAGAGAGGCTTTATGTAGGCTGATTCTGCTCATACTTATTGGCCTTATAAGTGGCAGAAATTCAGCGAAAACGCTTGGCGTTGCGTGAAATCTAGGTCATGATCAGAACTTTCGGCTGGCTGCTTTCTTCTTTTCCACAAAAAAAAAATGCAGCGAAACAGAACAATTGCAATTAAGGGATAGCATCTCTGAAAGTTGGTGGATAAAAAACTGGTACACCACGTAGGGAGCTTTGAGCAAAAGCGGAGAAAACGCCACCGTGATAGCGTTTTTTAAATTAGGAATTTTTCGGCTGTTATTATGTAAAATAAGGCCGGGCGTTAGCCCAACACTTCCCTCAAATTTCTGAGCAATTTTCACTAACACACCTTTGATGGAGGGAGAAAGTTTGCCAGTCCAACGCTTGGCTAGAAAAATAACATCTAAAACACAATGAATCGACACAAAAACATAGTTTTTAAAGGTTTTAATAAACCTGTCTGTCCAGTCCCAAAAACGTTGCAATGGCCCTGCTCGTTTGTGACCTGTTTTCATCATAGGAGAAACCGAGTAAAAACGTATGACCATTGCTTAGATCACTGGTGATTAATGGGAAATTATAGACATTAAAAGTCAAAATATACGAACGCTGCACCTGTTGTTCAAACTTTTTACATTTTGTACTTTCTGGTGTGCAGCTAACATGTTAATTTACACGTAGGGCTTTAGGCGTGCAAAGTACATGCATTATGAAACAAGCTTTTTAGATTTATTCACACATTAAAAATTTAATGCACGATAAATATGATATCAATACCATAAACAAGAAAGATTGCGTATTTCAAGGTATTTTAGCAGGTTTTGTTAAATTGCTTCATAATATCCGATTTAAAACACGCATTCAGTCAAAAACACATAAAAGTAATAACATTAAATTATTTATTCATAACTTTTCATTATATCTACTTGCTCGGAGCTCATAATCTAACACGAGCAATAACAATTTAAAGGCCAATTTGAACCAATTTACCATTTAAACCAAATACATGTATATCTATCCTAATGATCTAGAATATTTTTTCCATGCCATCTTTCCAAAAATATGACAATATACATTTATATATAACATTTACATACATTACATACATTACATAACATTCACATATTTCCTAAGTGGAATGGAAATGTGTAAAACTGAGAACTACACAGCTGCAAAAAAAACTGCAAAAAACGCGCGCCTAAAAACCATTATTTTCTACCACCAATTCATTAATATTTCAGACAGGTTTTCTTAGCTGTTCTGCCTGGGGTGACATTAATAAAAGAAGACAAATGTCAAAATGTTGCGATTACTTGGGTTTTCGAGTAAGATCTGCTTAAGCTATCATGATAAATCACGTATATCCATAACAATGATTTTTCACAATTATACATCAAATAAAAAATCCTTGTGAATAGGCATGATGAATATCTTTTTCTCGAAGTGATGCAACTCATCCTCATTGCATTTGCAGGCAAATATGACATAATGCATATCTAGGCCAAACTCATACGTTCTTTCCCTGAACAATTTTATTGCATTTTTTATATTGCAAGTACTCATATACGTATTCGCTTTAATAAGTGTTTAATAATATTAAAGCTTTTTAATTTCGTTTTATGAGATTTTTTCCTCATTCAAACGCAAAAGCTTGCATAATAAGAGGCTCTGCACAACATAACATAACATAACAGGAGGATCCTACAGAAATATTTGCATGCAATAATACAGGTTTCAAAATACTTATCATAAATGTTTTTATAAATAGCATTTACTAGCTTTGAATTTGCGATTATTTAGAAAACATCATATTAGAATTGTTTTAACAAACGATATTATCGTCATAGCACACATCATAATGTACATGTACTTATGCATACTAATTTTGTTTTCGTAATATCTAATAACTAAGCTAGCAATACAGTTTACCTTTTGCTTGAAAACAAAAGTCAATTTAATATCGGCATTCCACACTTCAAGATTAGGTTAGAAGATTGGGCTCAGGCTGATAAATCTATTCAGTTATTTTCTCCAGAGCATTATCGTAGCTGAAAACACTGGAAATCGTTAGGAAAGACGTGACACAACACTAAACTTCCATTTCCCCCCCCCTTCTTTCAACGCCTAATTATGTTTTTTCTTCTAGGATTAATTATAAGTGGGCCTAGTTCTGTATATACACAAGTGATAATGAAAATGCCCCTACGAACTAATTATATCAAGAATACGAGCGTAAAATGTGTCTGTCTTAGGTATCCTTGCATTGTTTCAAACTATTCAAGGAGACTTTCTTATCTCCTTTTTTAGGCTTTTAGGGGTCAGCTCAACAAACAATGAAACATAACGATGCATTGATTCATGAAAAAGATTAAACTGCAATTTTAACTAGACATATATTTTACTCAAAAAAATCACGTACAGATAAATTAATACGTGAATAATACCTTACAACAATTGGAAATTTGTGCGAGGGAAATATTTTAGAAAATCGCATTATGAAATACAAACAGTAATGCAAATAACGTATGTAGTTTGCTCTCAATCAAAATAATACCGCTTGCAACTGAATTAACTGAACAGGATAAGAAACAGGGACAGTTATGAATATGCACACATTAATTAAGAGGCCAATGGGGTATTGTTCATGAAACAAAAACAGAATTCAGTTTTTGTCAGTTTTGGCGCACACCATATGCAATTTTTACTTGTTAGCCTAGATATGAAACAGTATATAACGTATAACACATTGGCTGTTGAAGCATTATTTGGTTAATGATTGATAGGTTCACGTTTATATGTTAATCAAAGATGGCAAAGCTGTTATCCGTGAAATACTATACATAAGAAGCAATATTCTTTTTGTAGTCTTATAAATTCTCCGCTACAAGTGTATAGTAGCAATCAAGGCAAGCATGAAATATGCCAAATTATAGCCTATTATTAGAAACGCTAATATAAACATTATAAGTCTATTTCCAGTGGGGGAGTTTCGAGAATACCTATTCACGTTAACTATTATCGCGCAAAATTCATGAATATTTATTAGAACGAATTTTTATTAGAAGAAACATATTTTTGTTTATACAGGTGCATGCATCAACCTGATTTTGTAATTGCAAAACACTTTTTAAATCATATTAATATTCAATAGAAATGTGTTGCGCTTAATTTAAAATTATAATACAAATAGAATTTGTAATCTATAAATCAATATACATGTAAATAATTAAAATACAGTATATTTGCAGATAAAATAAGGAATTTATGAGTGAAACATGTTTTAAAACATCAGCAAACTTCTTCATTAAAAGCTTCTCTGAATTGTATATTTTATGGTTCAATTGTTGCAATTACAAAAGCAAAAATTGCAACGACGCAATTTTTACAACGTTACAACGTTGAAATTTGCAACGTTTGAAAATAACGCCAATATAATATAAACAATCTTCATATTAAAAATTGCATAAAAACTAGTTGTTGAGCTGCGTACGCAAGGTGAATATAAATATCTTAATCATTTTGAAAAAGTATACAGCTTTCCTATCAAAGCATTCAAGTTTATATTCTGGTATTTCCGGGTAACATTTTTGTTAGTCTGTTCGATATACGTTCGGGAATTTAGTTATTGAAATTCAAGAGCAAGTACACTGTCTGCATCTTAAACCTTGTTTGCACAAATGCTTAAATGTGTATATGAACATACACGCATTTCGTAACGATCTTTCACGGTTACAAGAACTGGTAATCAGGTGCCCCTAATTTATAAATTTGGTGTTCAATAAATCAATAATAATAATAGAGATTATGCAGACTAAAATGGTTAAACCAAAAGACATTTGGCAGTTAATGTACGTATAAATACATCGTGTGAATATTTGTGAAATTATCATTGAATAAATGAACAGTATATTTTATAGCAGTTTTTGTTTCTAACCAAATGAGCACTGTAAACTTTTTCACGAGCCATCATACTAATACTAAAAACACATGTACATGTATAGTGTAATGTATGAGCCATATATACATGTATGTATAACATGTTCACTTCTGTTAAAGCAAATACGAATATACATGTAAGTTAAGGGTCATCCATAAAGGGCGTCCGGGTTATAGATGGTCCATTACTTTATTGTGTTTTTCAAGTATAGACATACATGTACGTATAGATATGTATTACCATATCTGTAAATATTCTGACATATATGGTCATATGTAATAAAACAAAACATGCATGGATTTTATACTCAAACACTATATAGGTATGTATGGACAAATAGGGTCATATAAGTCCATTTGTAGCCAATTCCTGGCATCATTATTTGTTTTTATTTATTTTTCCACCTGGCATTATTAAGACAATTTTAAAAAGAGAAATATTATCCCAGTATTTATAATTGAAAAGAGTTAAAATTGCAATTATAAAGTTCATAAATAATAGTTTCTTCTAATTAAGCGATGCAGGTAGATTTAAAGTTTCCTACTCTTTATTTTTTAATCGAATTAAATTTAAAATGGTGTCACTGTCCATTCGACACGATAACAAGATTGACAGATTTACCAAAATTGGGGATTTCGTCATGTCATAGAGTGAACGAAACTGTCAAATATCTTGTCGTAATTATGCCGTAACTAATTAATCTAGCACGCTGCCTTTTATTGATCAACTCAATTTTGCATATATAATCTCACCATTAACATCTGCAAAGGTATGATAAAGATCATAATATATACACACACCTGGTATTTTGCGAAATAAATCAAAATAACGGCCATCAATGAAATGAAACTCTTAGGCAAATCTAGTTATGTATTAGCCATGCATGCATTCATGCCTTTTGACAATATCTGAATATGCCGCAATACAATTTCATTCATACATGTACATGTAGGTAAAGTTGAAATATATTTTTTTACAATATACTGTATATTATGTATTAGGCTTAGGCTACCAAGTTATATCCCGTTTTTAGAGGTTCTTTATCTTTAATGAACATAGATATTCTATTACTGAGTGCACAAGGTGGTTGTCTATACATGCTGGTTACCATAAACATTCTAATTAACATACATGCATGTAATTCTAATATTAATGCATGTTGTCGAATGAAAACGTTTGACTATTAAAATATATTAATATCAAGGGGGAAAACCAAGTCTGTGATTTAATTCAAGCTTTGGTAGAAGGACAAGTTGTGGGGAAAAATACATTTCTACCTGGTTTTCCACTTTTTTGCCGCCCCGGGAATCCTTTTCGACGTTTTCCTTGGCTTTTTCCGACCTTTTCATTATACAGCACATAAAACTACAATATTAAAAGCCAAGGGGAATTCAGAGAAAAGTTTAAATATAGAACGAAGGCAATGGTGAAACATTTGCCAGAAATGGATAGGTGGAACCTTCTAGGCCTGCTCACTGACACATTTCGCAATTAAACGTGAATATGAGATCAGTGTCAGAATAATGGGACAGTGACAATCTGTTTTTGCATTTCGTTTGAAGAATTCACCCATCTAGTCGCTCTGGAGACAAGTTTCATATCACATTATGAGCATCAGATTTTCGAGATTAATAACAGACTTAACTATGGCTGTAAGTCTTAGTTAGTTAACACTACTAAAGAATTTATCAAAATTGCTAAAATTAACTCATCAATTTAAAATTAATTATAAACAAGGTTATTAAGCCATATCTATTTAGATCAACTTCACAATGTGCTAGATACATGTATGTATGTACATGCGTTTTCCTATCACTTTTTGTAGATAAAATAAATATAAATACAAACAAGTTTTTCCACATTAAATATGATAATTAGTTATCAAATGAATCTATAAAACGTGACAACTCTTCCCACAGCGCCATTTCAAATTTAGCGAATTTTGAATAAATTCGCATAAACACAACGCCCTATGATTTTTATTCAGTTATCCACAAGTTATACATGTATAATCAATCAAGGTACCCAAACTAATAAAATTTGAATCTGATTTACATGTACAGTACATGTATGTCATATTACATAGAGTAGACAAATTGAAATCACATGGATGATGACATGGCTTAAAATCACATGGCATAGTGATTATTCTTTGTACCAAAAGGTAGCCACATCAGCAGCTATTTACAATGGAAGGCTAAAATAAATGAAACATTTTGAAAAAAAAACGTTTCTTCGCATTGACAATATTATTAATACGTCATAATCCCACAATCTTACAATATCGCTTGTGAGTTAGACACATTACAATCTATTTTTCAGTGCATGTTCTTACAAGATTTTTTGGCTTGACCCGCTCCTATGCGTTATTTAAAAGCACAATGATATAGCAATCCTAAATGCGCCTTTTATATAAGCCAGAATGGAAATCAATCAGGTTGCCTTCTAGTCGACCTTACCAAATTCTTATCGTTTGTTTACTGGCCAGATTTTAACAGGATGTAAATAGGCACTTTCTGGTCATGTGAACATGTAACTAGCTTAAAGATTGAATAAATAATTCATTAATTTGGAAATGCGGAATTGAAACAAAATAAGATAATAAAATGAAAAAAACGAGTTCAGTAGAAGTTAGTTAGAAGTAACGACTAATAAGGTAACCCGATATTCATAAAAAACCACCGTCGTTTTGTGGAACACTTTTTTTCGAGTTTGCCTTGATAAATAATTTTATTAGTTTTTCTTTCTGTGTTCACTGGTTGGGGAAATACCTATGTGGAGCAAAGTGTTCCACCAATCCGTTTTGATATTTATAGATGATATTTTTTTTGGACTGATCACCTTCAATTCTATGCTAATAAGATAAGGGAATACGAGCTTGAACATTGCTGAACCACCGCAAATTAACGTCATGTTGTTGGTTTCTTGATCCATTAATTTCGATTTGGGAAATGAAAGCGATATTTCGAATTAAATTTAAGGTGGAGTCCTTGCCCTAATTCTCCAGCCATCATACCCTTTCGCCATTATGATTTCAAATGCAGCTACTGCCATTTATAAAGTGTGCATTGCCAAGGACGAGGGTAGTGTCTAAGAGCACACACGGAACAACACTAGAAGTTACCAGTGGTCAACCCCCCAAAGCCGGCTTTCCTTGGACCGTTTGTCACTCCCAAAATCCCAAAAGATAGACTAGGTCGGACATTTCACTGGTATATAAGTAATCGACACTGCAGTTTCTGAAAGAATTTCCCGGAAGAGTAGTACTCAAACAAGACCTCTGAAAGACGGGCTCCTTACTCAATTATCACTTATCGACAACCGCTACTACATCACGATGTCTCTCAAGGTTTTGGTAAGTCAAGCCAAATTGCCATTTAAATTTAGCAATTGTATGCACCGCAAGGATTATGTGCATGATTTCACTCAATATTAACTAAACGTTAAAAAATATACTCGTTTGTCAAGACTGCTTTTTGCAAAATTAAATTAACTGACGTGGATATGACAACATGTAACAGCTGTTCATTGTGGATAGCCGAACAAAAGTTTCTTCACATTGAATAAATATAAAAGCTAGTTGAATCATCTGTAACATATTTGCTTAAAATGTTTTTATTTTATGATTACATCTTCCAGAATGCATTTATATACCAATATATTTGATCCTGAAGTTCTCATTGGCACACCTTTACTTAAATGAATACTAAATTCATTTAAATTAAGCCAACATTTTACACGTTTACTAAAGTCAAGTTATGAATTTAAGATGGATTAATTTCTACGTGAACATTAATAATAAACTATGAAGTGGCATTCAATGTTAACGAGCTCTTTATACTAACACTCCTTCAGTTTAACAACTCAATAATTC
Organism: Rossiulus vilnensis; assembly: GCA_034700785.1. NCBI lineage: Eukaryota > Metazoa > Arthropoda > Diplopoda > Julida > Julidae > Rossiulus > Rossiulus vilnensis. Next base: position 24,699 of record JAQIXS010001117.1, on the reverse strand, counting down.
AGATTTTAAGTTTCACTCAATGCCCACAATTTATTAGGCTGGCCGATAATAGCACAGAAGTAATAAAAACTCGCCACGATCACATCCCTTTTTCTAACCAGGTTAATTAAAGATCAAGTTTTATATTTCAAGTTTTCATTTTAAACTGCATTCTACTTTTGTGCTATTAACGTTCCGGTTATGGGTAACATTGCTTTTATGTGAACTACATTCAAACTGCATATGCAAACTAAATGAAATATGCGCATGTTCTATGATATTTAGTCTATGTGCAGAGATTTTCAAAGCGAGACACCGGCTTCTGACAATTTTCGTTAGCTAGGTTTCATTCCTAACAAGCACTGAAAAACTCCAGCTCTTTCCTAAACGAAATTAGAAATGGCTCAAGTTTTCTTTCGGTTGTCTTTGCTTCAGATTCTTGTCTTCGCGTCTTGTTTGGTGGGCGCCATGGCTGCACCCCAGGGGATTGTCACACAGCAAGTAAGGTTACCGAATTTGGACAGCGCCCATATTGCAGTTCAGCGCTTGGGAGGAAACTTTGCTTACACCGTGAGTAGCATTTTCAAGTTTATTATCAATTGGGTTACCTTGCAATTGAAAGTAAAAGTTCGAAAATAATGTATTCAAGCAGTCTTAGTTTTCATTTACAAGCATTTTTTGTTGTTATTGCGACCCCCGTTTTATTACAAAAGAAGAAAAACAAGAGCAAAAATTAAGAAAAACATTTTCGATTGTTATCTGTGCTGAAAGTAGGTATTTCAACATTTAAAACTACTAAACCTTGAGCCCCACCCCACTAGTTTTATTTGTGTTTACAGAAAAATCGTTCTCAGTAAAAATCAAACATGATTTTTATTAATGCTTGATTAGAGATGATTTACGGAAATTGTTATGTTAATGTGGAAAAATGCATATATATTTGCGAAATTCCAATGATGCATCCAATGGGATAGCACATATTTTCATGCACTTAAAATGACACTAAATTAGATTTTCGTGAAAACAAGTCGATGCAAAGGAAAAGCGAAAATTCTTATGGAACAATATAATTTGCCTATTTAGCGCATTTTTAACTTTAATAGCACAATTTATAGTATTGCGCATTACGATTATATCGAAAACTTACCTCAATTATTTGATAAACTAAATTAGTGCATGCTACCTTGGCAAGCATGGGATTTGATGCATGGCCAGATAGCAAATCTCCATAAAAATACAAAACGTAACTGCATTTTATTTAATAAATTACACTTAATTCATATAGGCTACGTAGAACGATATTGGATCAATATTTTTTTGGTATATTGTGAGGTTTTTTTAAATTTTCATTTACTTTAGTTCCAAGGAAGCGGCATGCAATTCTGGAAAGCTCATTTTTAATTTCACTTAGGTTTCCCCCTTGATTTATTACAGTATTTATAAATGATAAACTTTGCATTTACAAGAAATTATGGTCGCCAGTTAAACCACCTCTCAAACTTATTAGCCAGATAAATAATGTATTGTAATACACTTGTCAGTTGATAAGTTTTATTTAAAGAAGGCCATGAGAAAGATGTTTAGTACAGTTATTCTTCTGCATAATAATGCTTATCAATATTTTTTGCAACGAATTAATGGCTGATTGAATCAAGAATGTTTAATCTTGATACAGGTAGCTGACAGTGGACCAGTTCATGGACTTGTACACTACGCTGCAGTTCCTTCAGTGCGTTATGTACCACTGACACCAACTGGTGTTGCATTCACACAACAAGGAGGAGTGGTACAGGGTGCCCCAACTGGATTCCAATTAGCTGGAGTGCAACAACAAGCCCAACCACAGGCACAGGTACAGCTACAGGCACAGCCACAGCTACAGCTACAGGCACAGCCACAGCCACAGCAGGCGCAGCAAGTGTTTTTGGGTTAACCGCCGTCAAAGAAATACCTCATTTGATTATTAATTGGACTGTAACACATTTTTCTAGATATGAATACCTACGATTGCCTTTATGAACTATTTTCTATGTAATAAAGTGAGCAATAAAACGATTTTATCTCCCGTTGAATAACGTGTTTTATATCATTTTGAACCTCTTAACCTCTCCAAGATATTACCGATCAATAAAAAGCCAACATTTAACCCTTTCTTGTACTTATTATGTTCATGATTATAAAACGTATTGAAAACAAAGTCGCATGAAAGAGTTGAACATGTTTCATAAGTTTAACGTAGTCAATATCTTCGGATGAAAATGTTCAGCATCGTAAGATTAATTTAGAATCAGATATCTATCAAGAGATTCCGCTGATAAAATTTGACAATTTTTGACATTATGCACAGGTTGACATGTATTTAAATAAATAATTAAATAAGACTAACCAATGGCAATGAATTTCATCAAAATATTACCGAAAATGCAATTGATTGAAGAAAAGGCATTATGACACACATCATTACATTATATGTACATATAATGATTTTCAAGGAGACTCATTTTTTATAAAGAAAAAGCTCGAAATGTACTATCAATTTACAGTATGATTTCTTTCAGTAGTATTTTAGAAGTATTTTAAAACTGTGTGTAACTGAAATAGAACACGTGAGAAAATATTAGGATAATATCAATCTAAAACAATGTATAAACTGCAATTTTTATGCAAAGATTACCATGAACTGACCACGTCAGTTACGCCATCCATTGAGCATTACACGCAATTGTTTAAATTCTAACTTAGCGCCAAGAATGCAACATATTGCAACGAAAACTAGTTAATTTGCAATGCGATGAAGACAACATTATTTGAACACGAGACTAATGCGTTACTTCATTTTTACAAGAAGGCATTTATAATGGGTTTGCCACTAGGAAGTTTACATGCATATTCACACATGTTAACACGGTAGATATAAGGTTATTCAAGTGTATTAAAATGCAGGTTAATTTTGAAAGCCAGCTGGTCATGCGTTAATAGTACAAAATCACAACTCGTTTTGTAAATTACACATACATTCAAGATGAATAAAAAATTAAGGCTGTCTCAGCGGATTACGAATGGCTAAATAATTAAAATAACTTAGTAGCCTCCTAAGCAGAGCACTAAATGCTAAGAAATGATTAAAACATTGTGTCATAAATGGGATTATAAATCTGCAATTCGACAACTTGCATTAGTGGAAATGATTCCGAAAACACTACTAATGCATTCATCGTTGCGATAATTTTTCTTTGCATTTTACTGAAATTACATGTACTTTAAATGTAAAACATTGCAAACTATCTGACTATCAATAGTTCCGCATTGGAATAATGATGACCTCATATGTTAGCACTTCGAGGTAATTTTCGTAAATTTAGCATATTTAACTGTTAAATTTTAATCATTTATACATTTATTTATGTAATATAATTAATAATTTATATTATAACATTAAAAATATATGATTAGCTTATTCTTTTAATCCGAATTTTCCATTGGATTTACATTTTAAAAAGCAAACATTTGTTCATAAGTTGAAAAGTTTTTTTCCAGTGCATTAGTGGAATAACTGAGCTATAAATCTCGTAGAAGAACGTTTTACACTCGAATTTCATTTCTGCTGTAATTCACAGAATAGCTTTTACTTTAAAATAAAACTTTTAAAAGGCACACTTTCATGTTAATTTACTTTTTATAAAAAATATTTTTATCAAAATATCTTTCGTATAATATTTCTAACCATACCAATGAACGAAATGAAAACTACAGGGCATTCAATTTTTAGCTAATGATTATGAACAGATAAGTTGTAATCAAAACATACCTTTTTATTAAATTTGTAATTATTTGACTTAATTGATAAAATAGGCGATTTTAACATTGTTATTTATACTACATATATGTAGGATTTGCTAATAAGCAATGCATGCCCAAATTTCATCAATTTTATTCCACAAACTACTGACAGGATTAACAGTGATATTCGTCTCATTAACAAAAAACGCTGATTCGACGCTTTCTAAGCCGTTATCTTTGTAGTAAATTATTTATTTCATCATACGATAAATGTAAGAACATTAAACGTATTTGGCATTTTTGAGGTTAAAAAATCAAGTTCTTTGGTTTCCTTTATTTTATCAGTTGTAACACTGGTGTATGTTATCTCAGTTAGAAAGTGTCATGGTCTAGTAAAAGAGGTAAAAACAGATGTAATAATGGTGCCCCAAATTGAATTTCATAAATTCTACAAAATAATGGTCTAAGAAACAGAAGTTTCGTAACACGAAACAGCATGCGTGCTCTTGGAAATATTTCATTAATAATTGTTTGAAAAATTATAAGTGAAATCTCACACATAATCTGTCAATGCACTCATGTTTGTCCTGCCAATCAAAACTAATATTATACAATTAATTCAACCGACCCATTTCCATTTTATGATCCAAATAATTTTCATGCCTTCTTTGGATAGGAGCAGAATTTGCGATGCTGAATAACGCAATTTTCATTAAATTGTGTCGCAAATAAAATATCAAGTTTGCCGAAAGATTAGAATTAGCAATTTCAATTAAACGTAGGCACCCGTCTGCGTTTCGTGCAAATAAAAAAACTCTTTGAATGGGAATTAAATTGCATGATCACACATTTTATCTAAAAGCCACGAAGTCCATTTTATGGTATCAAATACCTGGTAACCCTTTTATAAAAAACGCTGCATAAAAAGTTTCATCATTTGTTCTCCTCGTAAAAAAAATTTAAAACCTACATTAAACGACCAAATTAAAGTTCTAGTTCAGATGTTTGCTCTAATTATTAACCTTTATAAACGACGCGATGTTAAAAAGACCCAGAAAAGGCAAAGACCTGCATTTACGAGTAAGACCTACATTACACCGTATATAGGGCACAACCAATGACAACTTGATTGACCAGATATAATTACATAAAGAAAAAAAGTGTCCAAACGATTTCGTTTGCACTTTCACAGACACTCACTTTGCTATCCGTGCATTGTTAGTCTAATACCATGCCAATTTTAAAAGGTTATAATATTTGTAGTTTTTACTATGCTTTTAACTTTTATCTATAGACCTGTCAAAGAAAATGGATGGTTTCGCTTTTATACCAACACCTTGGTATTACAATAATAATTGCCTTGCTGAGCAGCCTTAGAATGTTTTATGCAATAAGGCATTTTCGAATAACATGTATTTACTATGTTTAGTTATGAAATTATTCTATGTATTTGAAAACAAGCATAACTTGCATCAGGAAATATATTATGAAATTAATTTAAGCATGAGGGAAAAAATAAAACTGCTTTATTTATGTACATAACATGCATACTACTTAAATGATGGAGAAAAATATAAGAGTTATATTCATATGCTTTAAATTAAAGCAAATTTATGTAATGAGCATAAAATCATAGATAACCATACATATGCAGCTGTATGTACCTACTGAAAAACGTTTAGTAAGCTGCATGGATACCATTTTGAAAAGTTTATTAAGTCAAATATATCTCATTAAACAGTATAGAAATACTAATTCCTGGGTCAAGACAGCTAAGAAAATTTTATATGACAGTGCATAACTGACATACATATAGCATCATATAGCATTGAAAAAAGCATTTATTATTCTTATCATACTGATAGCTTGCGGTATTGTTTGAGCAATCTATATCCTATAAACATGAATGGTATTCGACAAGTGTAAACGTCCTTGCTCACTTCACGTTTACACGACAGTGTAATTATATAGGGCATGTGACACCAAGACCGCCCCAAAAAAATACAATAAAAACAACTAAAGGAAACACCTAAACCTTTGAATGGTTACTTTGATGATTCTGACCTAGATAATTGTGGTACCTAAAGCAGACGTTTGGTCCCAAAAACCTCTTAATTGCGATGAAAAAAAAATGGCTGTTAAAGTGGTTATTGCAACAGCAATAAAAATGGGCACTGACAGGGGCACACACAAGTGTATTTGAGAAGAGTGGGATTTTTTCAGGGGCTCCCGGGCTGCCAAAAACATCGTTCGGACGCTTCCCTCCAAGCAAACTGCAATTTATGCACTCTTGAAATTGATAGCTTAGAGACTAACTGTAGCAAGACTGGCAACATGTTAGAATAATAAAGTGACAGCACGGCCATTATCAATTAAAAAAGGGTTGCTGTTAAAACGAACCATAGGACTACTTCCGTAATAAAAATAAGGCAATAATTAGAAATAGCATCAAAGATAGCCCACGTAGACAACGTTCTGTGACAATTTGTTTAACCAACATTTTTAAATAACGCTTGACGTCGTGGTTTGGTTCAATAGCCACCAATAAACCCTAACTGGCTGATTGTCGAAATTTCGGTAAATTCTCCTTACTGATCGAAATTCGAAAAAATAAACCATACAAAAAATGCACTGGCCTAATTGTTTAAATGAATGTGTAGTAAAGCATTCACTTGCAATCTATATTGCATCTACATGAGTTCATTACCAAAAGCTTTCGTTATACGCTTCCTTTTAGAAAATGTCATTAGATAAAACCTGGCAAATGTTTTTCTTGTTTGTATCCTAATTGGTTTTAGTACAAATGTTACACAATGTGCAGAAAATATTTTTTGTGCAAGATACATTATAAAGTTCGGAAAAACAACATGTTAAATTATGTTTTTAAAATTGCTCTTGCAAGGATACCTGTAGAACAACATGTGAAGAAATGCTGAGTTATTGATAAAATAGCACACATCACACATATATGTGTTTGATGATTACATTTATCAAATAATCGTAAATCATTTTTTTATAAATTTTTTAAAACATCATAAGATTTTCAAATTAGTTTAACTAACCAAACGAAGTGACAGTTAAATATATGTATTAGTAAGCCGTGTTGAGACTTAAAATCACTTCAAATCTCAGTTTTACATGCAATATTGGACATTCGTTCAAGAATATTTGTATGGAAGCCAATTTACTTGTATCCAAATATATCAGGACAGTAATGTTAATGACAAATATATAAATATTAATTTAAAAATGGCATAACCTAAATAAGGCCAATCAAGGCATACCAGTAAAACGCATAATAGTCGTTTTCCAAATTATTCTCGATAAAACAAATAATTAAATAGGATATATATATATATATGCAAGTAAAATAGGCCTTAGGCTGGCAAATGTTAAACAGTTGCAAACGTGGAAAAGAAAAATTGTTAATGAACTTGTTATCAGACCAATTTTCATCACTAAGCCGTTAATTAGAACAATTTCAGACATCTAGAGTACTTAACAACTCGAAAGTAATTGCCTCTTAAAGACAAGAATAAAACATTTTAATAAAACAAAAGTACCAAGGATAAACCGTCAAGCGCAAATGCCATTGCATTTAACATGATGTAAACACTAAAATTCACTAATTACATGTATGTTACAGGCATGTATGTAATCGTACAATTAAACACAAACTGATGTTAAACTTGCATGAAGCCTTGCAAATAAGGCAAGATTAATGCAGCATTTGGAACAGTAGTAAGAACCTCATTTCGCATCTAAGCTGAAATACCATTTAGATAAAAGTAAGGTCAAATGTTTCCTATACTGATACCATTCTACGGCGCTAACAGTGATAAGGTTTTGTTTAACGAACAGCATGTATAAGTAGGTCTTGAAAATGTAAATTACGATAGGCAAATTTAACACATTCGTACAGGAGAAATGCTTCTAACATGCAAGCCCATCTAAAGATTATTCAACTGTTTATTCTTTGAAAATGTACATTTTTAACAATGTAAAACATTCCTAAAACATTCACTTCACTTTGCTCTAACCGCATGCACTTTATTTAATGTCAAATAGTTTTAAAACAAATTTCAATGTCAATAGTGTCACCTTATGTAATAAGCTGATGTTTTTATCAATGAAGTGATAATTTACAAACGTTATTCATCCATAATGTCGACAGAACAATTGATCCGTTTTCAACAAACACTAATTTATATAATTCGAATAAATTGCCTGTTAAACGTGACTTAAACAACTAGTTTGACTTAAAAGACTGCAGAACACCTGTCATAGTTACATGTACATGTGCATAATTAATTAAGTAGGAACTTGCGTATTGTAATCTAGTTTAATGTTGGTTTTGTAAGAGGATACAATTATAATTAAGTGGTTTTACTATTTTAAATATATTTTGCATTTCAGCATCCCATTGAGCCGTATTTGTCAGAATATTTATGACCGATAATTACGTCATTGCCTTCTTGTCTATAACTGAGTTTAATACACTAACACAATATGCACATTGACCAAAAATTTAGCAAGGTATATACATGCAAGAAATAAATTTGGGCAAGCGAAATGTGGAGCATAATTTATATTGTAATCACGTTTGCAATTCTTGAAAATATTTCAATGCATTTAAATTTGATTCATTGCTGTGAATGCCTAGGTAGAATAATTATTAAAATAATTGGCTCAAATATAATGTTTAACTAATACTGATTGACCCATGATTTCACTTATGTAGGGCTTCGTGGAACAAAAAACACGAAATAAAAAATCATAACGGCTAGAATAATAAAACTACTATTAATAGGCCTACCATTACGAAGCTTTTGGCCCTTCAAAGGAATTTATTCATTTTTATAATAATAATACGATAGGCCACAGTTAGCATCACTAATATTTTGAGAAGTAACACATTTTTCGTTTTTCTTTCTTAAAACTAATAGGATTTCGAATTTAATTAGCTGAAGGGCAATAAAAAATATGTAATTAAATGCATATTATAATGCCGCAAAAACCTAACAACAAAAATTAAGCTACGTTATTCTCATTTATAGACATTGGAAAAATAATTGTTGGTGGCAGTTCTAAATTTTATCACAGTTCGAAAGCTTGCGACAATTTATAACTGCCAAACTCTGATAAGGTAATCATCTAATTGGTGGCAAACCAACAGAATATAAATTCCAACAAACTGATTAAGCTCGTCTGAGCATATACATGTAAAGTAAAACTAGTCACATTGCAAAGACAATTCGTAATCTTACAATCTGTCCCAATCAACCACTATTTTAGGTCAAGCTGAACATAAAAAACCCTAAAATTATCTAACCTGCCCTTACCTATAAAATCATACCAAGATGAGGCCAGTGCAAACACAGATTGTGGCTTTAATTGGACACGACTACAAGTTATTCAGGTAGCAGAATAAATTATAGTCAGTGAATTTGTAATGAAAATTCTTTGAGCTAAAGAAAGTGAGCTAACATATGCTTTATATTCAGATAAGCATTGACACAATTATTTATCAGCTTAGGAACGATTAATTGAAATCATTACACTAGCAGATTCCAAATTCATGCAAGAAATGTATGCCAGTTATGCACTTGCTAAATTTGTTATTTCAGTTTAACGACTTCTTACTGAATTTTCTCAAATTGACTAAAGAATCAGGAAGTTTTTATCATCCTTTCTAAAATTAATGCTGCATATGTTCAAATCATATGATTATAATTGCAATTATTAAACGCATAATACTGTTGTTGATTGTGATTTGGACCTTAATTTTACCATCAAGGACTGCAATTTTATATGCTATTTTGAAAACAACGCTTTTAAAAACATACTTTTATCGGTCATATAGTTTAAACCAAATGAAAGTTCATGCCCCTGAATAATTTAAGAAGTCATTCAAATGACCATAACGTGACTCAAGGATTATCAATCGCATCATAAATCTTAAGAGTAATTAAGGACATGACTAGATGTACATGTATTTAACATAATTTGCAGATACATTCAGAAAATAAAGTGAGCTTAAATGCAATATAGACTGATCTTGTACGACAATTTAACGATTAAAAACGTTAAAATGAAGTGAAATTGGTGGAAGTTTAACAAACATCACCATGATTAGCATATAAAATGTGTGGCACCAAATGAGTCCAATGACCACCAAATAGGAGAGAAGACAATAGTGGTTTCTGGAGGGTACTGATGTAAAAGTTTACTCAAATTTAAATATTTCAAAAAAGTTCTGAAATTGATTGAAAATTTCAAAGTCTTGTCTATTTAACTCAACGCAATGAGTAAATTGTATTACAGTGTAGATGGTTAAGCGACTACCTTTTGCAGGTTAGATCTAAGGATAATAGAAATACCAATCCATAATTCCATAATCAGCCTGTTATGACCTTAGCACCTATGTTTTAGCACGTATGTAAAAGTAAAACATCAGTTAAAAATATCTTGAAACCTATTCAATTAACTAAGTGCCTTACTGTCAGCAAACATATAACAGTAGGTAATGAAGTAAACCAAATATGGTAGATTAAACTTCCCCCAGCCTCTTTGTATGATGAGAACATATTCACTACTTTTCTGATTGTTTCAAAATATTTTTCGTTAGTATGCATTTAATTCTTTGAGCACTGGTAAGACCACTCACTGCACATGTACATTAGTTGATAAGTCCAATAAAAATACACATTTGTTTTTCAAATTAATTTAGAAAAACGAATAAAACTAAGCATCTTAAGCATTATATAATTACAATTATGCAATTGCAAAGTAGCATTAGTGTTAACGTTTAAGGTAATTTTACAATTAAATTTAACAATTAAAATTTTTTTATCTTACCTTTTCGTTAATTTTGCTTTTATCCCTCCGAAAATATGAACATAGTGAGATAATTGTGTGTAATTGACATTCACACATCCAGAAGCAATAACGCTTACCAAATATGCATTCAGCTTTTATTCTACAATTTTATTTGAAAATAATTACAGAATACTAAAGTGATAAATAGGTAGTATAAGAGGCATGCATAAGTAATTGGAGCAACTCCTATTTAACACATTTATCGTGTATTTCTGAAACGTGAATTTGAATAACGTGTAATTTTCATGGTCATACCATCAGCAGAAGTGGTTAGTACTTTCTATTGGTATTCTCACTTTCAGCAGACCAGGTCAGTGGCCCACATTAGCATTTAAAACAAGATATGGGCAGCCCACCTCAAGTAGTATAAAAGGGGAAAGCTCGACCAGAGAAAGACAACACAAACAGCAGATCGACTGATCAACAGTTATTAAAGCCTACAAATAGTTTCTAAAGTTTCATTTCAATCTTAATCATGATGATTTTGGTAAGTAAAACTCTACAGTGCTACTTTTAGTGTATTCGATGCTATCCAACAACTGTCCAATTTTAATATATCAATAATTTGTATTGCTAAATACGCAATTTCGATTCAAAATAACGATATTTTCAATAACAATTAAACTTTAATAATACTTTTATAGTACGTGGCAAGTTTGTTTTCTTTTGCATTCTTACAAAACATTTTATTCTTAAAACCCCAACATTTACCATAAGAAATAATTCCAGTCTTAATTGGTAATCCAAATCAGTATTTGCTATTTGTTACATGTAAAGTTAATGATAAACTTGGAGCTACGTTTCAAACAGGTTAATTAAACGGCGCATTTGCCTAATCATTTCTATCCTAACTTAGCTGAAAAGTGGACACTGGCTCGTTGCTGGAGATTTCTCAGGCAATACAACCATTGCCATAATTTTGGCGCCTTTATGAGATAATATTTTTTCGTATACTTTGTTCCTTTTTGACCAAGTCAACATATACTTTCATCAATTTGCAATTTTTATCAACTATAGCGGTTTGAATAAGAAGTGAATTTTTAATAATGTTTTTAAATATTAAGTATCAATATTTAGTTTGTTAATTTTTTCAATCTTACAAATGATTTTATTCTCATTAGCCCAACATCTACAATAACAATTAACATTAAAATTGTGCCAAAAATTTTCGTCTATACTGGAAATCCAAAATTTTACTGATGATTACAAATCAAAATCTATCGATCGACAAATTAACGCAGTCTGTCCGAAGCAGCTCTGAATGGAAGAGATATTGACAGCTCCAGCAGTAAACAATTCTGATCCTGAAACAAACAAGATTTCTGCTTTCTGCTCTGACAGAAAAGCGAGATCTTACACTAGTTCAGCTGCCAACAATTTTGTTTCTGTTGAGTTGTCACTAATTTCACTAACGCTTACGAATGAAAATCTTATTGAAACTGACAGCTGCAGTTGCTAATAATTTCGCTTCTGATGAGATTCCAAAATGTCACTAATGATTACGAATCAAGCTCGTTTGGCCAACATGTCAAGGCAATATCTGCACGAAGCTGTTTTGATCCTTACTATATTTAATTTATTGACAGTTTCAGCTGCTAACAATTCTCTTCCTGTCGACATTTAAAACTTTACTGATGTTTATGAATCGAACAGAATTTCTCCTTTCTGCTCTGACAGGAAGTGAGATCTAAAGTTCAATGGCAATTCTCACTTTCTCTCACAGGCAATCCTGTTCGCCATCGTTGCGGCCTCCAGCGCTTTCCCCCAGCAAATTTTCCAGCAGCAGCAACAGCAGCAACAGCAAGTCGGGGCAGTTCCAGCAGCCCCTACCTTTTTCTTTACCAGCCCCGTGGCCAGCCCAGCCGTGTTCGCCCTGACCCCACCCGCCCTGCCCCAGCCCCAGGCTGCCGCCCCAGCAGCCGTAGCCGCAGCGCCCGCAGCCGCCCCTGCTGGAGCTGCTTCCGCTTCCGTCGCCTCTTCCGCCAGCGGCTCCTCGGCCTCGGCCGTAGCCGCTCCATCGGCAGCCGCAGCCCAGCCCGGGAACCCAGTCTTCACCACCAACCACTTCCAGTTCGGTTTCGCCAGCACGGATGGTCAGGTAAAAGCCGAATTAGGCAATCCCGATGTTGTATCGGGCAAGTACAGCTATGTTAGTCCTGAGGGACAAGATGTCCAAGTTTCATATGTTGCCGACAAAAACGCTTTCCAGGCTGCCGGATCTCACCTGCCAACCAACTCCCCCAGCGCAGCAGCAGCTCCACTTCCGGCCGATCTTGCCAGGGCCTACACCGAATCCAACCTGAGACTGGCCCAGGCCTACAGGGAAGCTGAAGTCCGACTAGCAGCAGCCAACCAGAGGGCCTCCCATGACGCCCTCCACCAGGCCATCGCTGGAGCCTCAGCAGCAGCAGCTGCTGGAGAGAAGGCCCAGGCGGCACCAGCCCCTGAAGCAGCTGCTCCAGCGGCAGTAGCGGAAGTCAGCAACAGCGTGGCCTCGGCTGCTCCTCAAGGCTCCAACTCAGGACTGGTTCTACCTCTCGGGTTCCAGGGTATCCCCATCTCCATCTTGCAACCCTTCGGCAACCAACAGCTGATCGGTGGTTAAGATGAGAAACCAGTAGAAAATAGTCAAAAGAAATGCTATTTTTGTTAACAAAAGTAAAAATCAAATTTGCAATAAGCTCCATTTCACGCGTTGGTTCTGCTTCGCGGGTTTGCTACCCAGCGGACCCGGGCTACATTAGCTGCAGGACCAAGCACATTGTACTGCTCAATTAAAACCTGGTGCATTTGAAGTGAAATACGTTAACGATTGCATTTCAACTGCACGACCTTGCTCTTCTAGTGTTACCTGTGACTTTTACATTTACTCTCTGTATATGCTATTTTCACAAACAGTCCTCCCTGTTCTTCTTCCTTGAAAAATAAATATGTGATGCTTACTTGTTTTGCCTTGCTGGTTTCTTTTTCTGCATATTGTATACACTGACTAAGCCTACGATAAAGGAAATCAGTAACAACTGGGGCCGCTTTTTCTAGCACGAATAAACACAGCAATGTTCTATAACGAACATTACAATATTAGTAATTTCACTTTTAAAAATTCTCACTTTGAAACGTCAAAAATTCACTACGCAATATTCTACATACTTCTAAAACAACAAAGATAGCAACTACGCATCTTGTTTAAATCACAACTCTGTAGATTCAACTAAAGAGATTTTTAATTATAACGAGTTAAAGGTGAGGAACGGCTAACATTATGGTTTTTTAAAACGATTATGATATCTGACTTTATTTACCGACGCATGGTTGTCATTAGTATTGCATTAAAAGAGCTGATGGAAAGACAGTATTACCAGTTTTAGGAATAGCAAATTATGTAGCAAAGTAGTTGAAAAAGACCAAATCAGCTTCGTATGCACATTAAGTTAAACCTCGATACACTGTATAATAACAAAACTGACAGATGGACTACAGAAAGGTTGAAAATGTACTATAAAAGTAATTTTTAGCTTTTGTGCTACATGTTTCTAGAGCGTTTTGGTGTATGTGATTATTTATTTAAAAAAACTACTGATTTAATAGCGAATTACTTAATAGTAATTATCGTCTTCGGACAACAAATGAGAATCCAAGCATTAATGACAGACAACAGCAAATGTTAGGCATTTGATCAAAAAACAAAAATGGACTAAGGTAAAAAACACACAAAAAACTGATCATAATAATGATCACGTGATTTAAACAAATTTGCAATATCTTTCAGTTTTGGATGCAAAATAAAATTGCTCATGAATTTCGTTTTTCTTTCCCAGATGTTAACATTACTCAACATCGAAAAGCGACTCAATTATGCCAATAAAACAAAGCCAAAAATTATGTTACTTACGTTATCAAAGCGCAAATCTGGAAATTTTGTAACGGTCTGTGTATTCTCAAAGTGTCCAATACTATTTGGCACAATTTAAGAAATGATTTTAACAGCATTTCGCAAATCAATTTCATTAACATTTTACTCACACATGTCACATTATTACTACAATCATGATTTACATGTGGTTTTCAAACGTTGACGTTAAGGAGGGGTGCATGTCCCTTAGGTTACTAAAGACATAACGAAAGCAGAATAAAAACTAATTAAACATACTTACATACTATTAATTACCAAAATCAACGTCCGGGTTGAAAAATAAACCTATTTAAGTCAGTAGAAGATAAGATAATAAAACTTAAATCGTTATTTCTCATTCTGGAACGTTCAATTAAATTGGCAATTTGATTTGATAAGCAAATCTCTTGATTATAAAGATCAATAATATATGCCTTTAAAATTATCCTTTTAGATATAGAATAATGTGAATAGCTCAAAGATTACTGTAAATAGATTCGCTAAAATTATAAAGATTAAAAGACTGATTTTACAAACATCGGAGAACTCCATTAATAACATTTTAAACCATCATCCAAAAATAGTGGCCGTTAGTTTTATACAATTTTTTTTTATTAAATTACATTTTGTTATACATTTCTTATTTAGGTCAAATATTTTATGCAAGTATGATGCCAATTTTCAAACTAAATTCCCCCAGCCACAAAGAGCAGCACAAATGAGCCTAACATTTCCTTTGCATTAAAATGGAGATCCGCCTCTGCAAAATTTGATTGAATAAACTTAATTTTTCCATGTGTAAAAATAAATTTATTCTTTTAATAAGTTTTAAATTAATGCACGGAGAGTTTGGACAATAGAAATATTAACCAAGAACATGCTGACACATTTATTTCACACATAACTGGCAAACATATCCTTTTCTCATTGAAATATTTACTTTTAGATTCCACCTTACAGCCAAAAAAAACTATCCAAGAGAACGAATACAATTTAAAAATAAAATTAAACCGACTAGTGAATATTCAATATTTTTCATAATAAAATTGCATTCAAAATGTGGGGTGGCTTTAATTTTTAGTCATTTGTAAACAGATTTATTGCCAAATTGAAAGCAGGACATCTGGCTACACTTCAGTTCACCCGCAAGAGAAAATTCTCAGCATAGTCATAAATTATTAGTATTCAATTATACAAGTGCAACATTTCCAGAATCGTTAGATTACGTTTCGAGTAAATTCTAAAATCAAAATCAGAAAAGTTCTGATATACTCATATTTCATACTTCATTTCTTCTATAATAAAAATCACTATTACTAAATTCGGCAGTCATCAAATTATAGAAATACATGCAATTCTAGTGTTCATGTTTCTATACCTAAACCCATAAAAATACATTCTGTCATAGGACTACCAATCCATATATTTTCACATTAAAACTGCAGACGTGCTGCTGCATAATAGTAGCATTAATGAAGGCTCTTTTCCAAGGAAGGGCCTGGAAATTTTTTATAATAAGTTTTATTAAATGAACCTCTGGTCATTTAACCAAATTTATAAAGCTTTTTTTGTATATATTATATGACCTATCGTAATATTTGACACCCTGTGTGGAAAAAATTAAGATATTAAAAACCTTAACTTACTAGTGTTTCATAAGGTAGATACTAAAAAACGTTTTGTTTGATAATCTAAAAGGTTGTGGAGTAATTAATACAAGGTGTTAAAAATAAAAAAAAATACGCCACTCGATTGTCAATTAATAATGACCTGTTTGCAATCACATAATGAGGGTATGCTAATAAATTTTCCATTGGATATATACATGTACATAGATTGCATGTATATTAATTAATCATGGACCAAATGTGGAATTCGCATATACGTGTATACATATGCATTCAATAAAATAGGTTCGAAAGTAAGACAATTTTTAAAAATAAGGTTGATAACCTATTATACGAGCCTGGTTCATTAGTGACCACAAGTATTACCAGTTTACTAAAACATTTCGCAAAATGACGAAACATACAGGTTACTCTTGTATTCAAGTAAATGGAAATAAGTTGAGACCAACTGTAAACAGGCCAATAGAAAAACTTGTAAAACCATCTAACGGTTCGCTCAAAAATAGTAACTGTCAGGAAATTCGTTGCCATTGCAAATTTATAATTTACATTTATTTTGGTCTGACTTTCATTAAAGTAATTATTATAGGTTTGGTACACTGATATGACGGAAATTGGTCACTAAAATGCGCCCAACTTGGCTTAAAAATGTACCCGAATTAAGCTGGCCGACGGCAAATTTAATTTACATATTCATCAGGAGTGATAAGTTTTCACTATCCAAGTAATAAAATTATAGCTTATTGATATAAATTAAAAATTGTGCAGTAGTTTGATGTTATGCAGGGCAATTCATGAAATCTGCCCCAGTATTAGCTGGGGATGTTTTTCGATTGGCCCGTTTACAGTTGGTCTCAACTTATTTCCATTTACTTGAATTCTATCTAAAGTAACCTGTATGTTCGTTATTTTGGAAAATCTCACGAATAACTCATGAACATCCGGGATAAGTGCAAAGTGGCTATAAATAAAATGAATTAAAGGAAATGAAGATTAAACTTTATACACCCTGTATGAAAACAGTAACGAATGTAAGCAAATTTCTTTCCTCTATCCTTCCTATTTTTTTCTGAAAAATAACACATATAATCAGTCATTGGAATCATTTTAAGATTTTCGCAAAAGAATTAGCTTATAGTTGTGTATTATTATTATTGCTTTAAAGAGGACGACTCTTAAATAGATTTTTGATCACTAAGCTGAATATTTAAAAGAAAAAAGGAGCTAAAGAAGAAAATAGTAGGGCAAAAATTCAAAAATGTCGAAGTATGATTTTAGTTTTATTAAAAAGACAAGCTAACGTGCCATCTAAACCATGCCCTTAATCAGTTTATCACTTGAGTCGACCTACCGTCATGAAATTAAAATGTCAAAAAACTTATTTATATTTTAAAAAAACGTTTTAAAACAGGCCAATAAAGCGACTTTAAAATATAATTAAAATTAATTTTAATAACCGCATATACACGCAATTAGTTTTCTAATGTTGTGAAACACGCAATTTTATTGAATATCAATAAATCACTAGCGGCAAGTGCTTAGCGATAATAATAAAATATACCCACTATCACCTCAAATCACTTTCAAACGTTCAAATGTTCGATCTTAACTCAACCTACATTTAAATAATATTAGAATTACAGGGTTAGATCTATAAAGTTGGTTGCCTTCGAATTTTTCACTCATGTTAGGCTATGTTGTATATGTTAATGCAGATCGGAATTTCTAATCTAACGTAAGGGTGTGCGTTATGGTTTCCACCCTTTAATTCCAATGAAATAAACAACAAAAGAACAACACCCCCTACAAATAATAATGCCATGATTGATTTAAGTCTTATTATTTATGTGCCATTCATTAAATACATTAAATTATTTTGCGCAATAAAACTTATTGCATTCCTAACAATGTGTTTCACTTAATATTTGTCATCAGAGCTGTGAATTGCGATTTTAAAATCCTGTCTAACAGTTTGCGGGTATAGACAAAATAACATTCGTCAATTCCAGATAAAATACGCCCATCACAATTCTCAAGATCTTTAAAAATTAACTTATAAAATAACCTGAATCTGTCATGGCCAAATTCCAATTTTTATAGGATGACTATTTTCAAATCGTGTTAAAAATGGAAACATTAAAGCACACCAATTATGTCGCAATTTTGTTTAAAATAACATTTTAATGGTAATACATTTTTACCAGCAGGACAATTTTCAAAGTTACAATAAAGTTGACAGATAAAATATTTAAAGATTAATTGATAAACTTCAAGTTTTGAAAGAATTTAACGGGCTGAAAAAGAAAAAAACTGCCCAAATTCTCAACATTCTGAGTTGTTTTTAACGTTCCACATGGTAAGAAGATGTCTGTAACAATGAAGGGGACAAAGTAGGTCAACTGCGGTGGACATTTATAACAATAGCTTGTCCAAACTGTTTCACAAATTGGCAAATCAATCAAACAGCGGTTGAAAAAATAAACGTTTGAAATATCACGAATTTATTGTCTGTGAGGACAGCAAACAGATCACAATGCTTGTTTTTTCTGGAAACTTGAGCGTATCAAACTGTTTACAGTCATTTGTCTTCGTTATGAATCGACTGACCGTGGGTTTGAAATAAAGTGTACCTTTCTCGAAATCGGAACAACTAAGTTAACCCCTTATTTTGCCCTTCGACATTTCATGAATTACGTTTACTTTAAAGCGTTCGCAAGACCAACCACTTCTTTTACAGGTAATTGCATTGTATCCTCACGGAGTGAGTAGAAATGACATCGAATCACACGTTTACATTCTTATAAAAAGGGGAGCAGAAAGAGGACAAAGATACTAAAGCTTTTCAAGAACCTTTGAGGACATCACGACAACTCAGTGTAACAACTACACAGCATTTCTATCTAGCCTAAATTTTCTCGAAGTCATTAAGGCAGGTTAAGGGCTCGAATCACAATGTCGATACTTTTAAAACTACAGTCGACCTAGATTACAGGATAGGACTCCAACAGCATTTTCAAAACAAATGTGTGGCCTGAACTGCTATAATAGCGACTGAACCTGTTACAGATACAACAATTAAAATTTTTTTTTCTGTGATCTATAAAGCCCTATAAAGTTATCAGCAAGTTATATGCAAAGGTTTAGCAATCACCTTCGCTGGAAATCCATTAATTTTTTACATACATGTCAGAAAAAAATGTTTATCAGCTGTTATCTACATTAAGGGGTCACCTATATCAGTTGCAGTAGCCTGACAATTCACTGTAAAAAATTGCAAAAATTTCGTAACATAAAACTGTCTCATCAAATAGTGCTTAATCAACCTTATAGCAGCTTGAAGAATCCAATTCCTGTTAATGGTAACATTTTGTAAATGTTATTTTAATCTGTCGTATTTTTCAGAACATTTCGAAAATAATGCTTGAAATTCGTTTAGTAAATTTAATTTTGCTATAAGAGGTTAAAAGCACAGGTAATCTCATTTCTAATAAATAATTTAAATGTGCCGTTAAACGTTTATATACATTCACTATATATCACTATAAAATATACAAATACAGTAAGTTTTAAAAGGGATAGCCACCAGAGAAAAAGCAGTAAATACAACGTTGTAACAGAAAGTTGCATTTGGTGGATTTTACTTTCACCACGTGACATCACTGGAATAAAAATACATTAGTATCAAACCAACGTTTACTATTTCAATTCCCAACTAATGCAGGTAATTTAATCCCGGATGTGACATTAATGCGAGTTTGTGTACGGAGAACCAGGAAAGGGAATTGCTTTTATGTTTAATAGAGTAATCTATCTTAAATTAACAAGACATGCTAAATCATTTACGCTCCATTTAATTTTAAAATTTATATTTTTCAAAAGCCTAATCTTGTGACCATGCATGTGTCATTAATATTCAATATTTAAATTTAGCCGAAGAAATTAATGTTCACTTTAAATATTCCCGCGTACATCTTCAAGGTTTTTAAACACGTCTGGAAATAAATGTATAAGCAAAATTATACTTTTAATATAAATTCACCAAAATAACGTTTTAGAAGTGCTGTACAACGATGAATTTTAGAGTTACAATTAAATACAATTAAAGCCTTAAGCTACAACGTCAATGAAAAGATTTTTCACTAAAACGGTGCAAAACAGCGCACATTTGTAAATTACGCGCCCTTTTTCCACCGAACGTAACGGATTAATCTAACGTAGATTTTATTATTCAGAAATTCAATAATATGGCATCAATTGTAAATTTTCTATTTACGTATATCCAGTTTTGCTTTAATTAGGCGAATGGAGGACACAACCACGACACCTGCAGAATAAGAAATGCATTTCAAATGTGTTTTAAATAAAAACTTCCTACTTGTTTAGAGATTCCTTTTTGGGGAGAGAAACATAATAATTATGTGCATATTATAAAATCGATTAAAATAATCATAATTGAAAGCAAAGCTAACATGGGATCATTCCAATTCAGTTTAGAATTTTACTTTAAAAATATCAGTGATTATTTCAGGCATTGGTGGAGAATATTAATCTATTTCTAGATTCCTTTTTATAATAAGGCTGTTTCAATTCATGAATATAAGCGATGGAAAAGAACTTTTAAAACCGTGAACTAGGTAGGCTTAGGCCTATTACTCCCATTTCCCCAAATTCCCAGTTCTGGGTCAATGTCGCTTTCGTTTAAGGTGGTAGCAGGTATATAAAGAGTTGCTGAACCAAATTCAGTCACAACAACATCTCCTTCCAGACTTTCACTAGCATTTCAGCAGAGAGAAATACTTAGGAAAAATGAACGCAATGGTAAGTGAAACTTAAAAAGCATTAAGAAGTCCGCCATTTACATGCAGCTAACCCCATGAAAAAATTTACAGAAAACAAATGATGCAGAATTTTTTTCTCCAAAACTCCAAAGATTAAAACTTCTGAAATATGAAAACCAAAGTAAAATAAATAGTTACGTACTGTACATCGGTTATTTGTTAGTTTAATGCGACATTTACCTTAAATATCAGATTAAATAGAAAAATGCATATTTTGTCATGTTTCGTTTAAATCAGTTGGTCTTTTTCGTGCACAACCTTTTGATTGAACCTATTCGTGCAAATCTTTGAAAAAATGGAAACAATCTATCAAAAATATATGTACAAAACATAATTATGTATCAATTTCATTAAGGATTAGTATGAGTTCCATAGTTTTTAAACTAATTATTTGCTCCAGCCAAATCAATCTAGTATCAAATATATATATTAAAACTCCATCAATTAACCGGTTAAATGAGCAATTATCAATATTTGTAACTCCAACAACAATCTTTATATATATATATTTGTTTGAATTAAATTATATGCCAATATCTGCAGGTTTTTTTTTATTAGCATTAAAGGACGTTAACTAGTAGGACTCTTGACGTAAACTCCAGCATATTTCATTTAAAAGCATTTTGAGAAAATATCGTTCCTATTACAGATTCTGTTATCTTTGGTGATTGCGAGCGCAATGGCGGCTCCAGCTCCACAGCTTTTGCAACAGGGCTTGACTTTGCAGTCAGCAGGAGGCATCCCAACATTCCTCAGTTCTTCACCCCAACTGTTCACCACGCAACAATTCGTTCAACAGCCAGCATTTCTAGCCGCCCAGACCGCCATCCAACAGGAGGAAGCTCTAGAGGCCCAAGAACAACAACAGGAACTTGAACAACAACAACAACAACAGCAGCAGCAACAACAACAAGCAGCAGCACTGGTGAGAGATCCCAGCAACCCCACCACTGATATCTTCCTGCACAGCGGATTCCCTCTGGTATCCCAATCAGGCATCCAAACACCCTTCACCCTGACGGGCAGCCCCTTAACCCGCGTAGGAATCACCAGTGCTGGTGGTGTTCAGCAGGGAGTTCAATCTGCTCAGTTGATCGCAGCCCCTCAAGCTCAACAATCTGCTCAGCTGGTAGCTGCCCCTCAGGCTCAATCCGCTCAACTAGTCGCCGCACCCCAACAGCATAACGCCCAATTCTTCACCACCACTGGTCAACAGTTCCAAACACAACAGGTTGCAGCTGCACCTCAACAGCAACAGACCTTCACGTTCCAACCTCTTCAAGCCAGCGTCCAACAGCCACAACAGCAACAGTTGGCAGTCCAACAGTCAGCAGCAGCTAGCCCTACCCAATTCAACTCTGGTCCACTCATCTTCACCACCTCCCAGCAACAACCATCCACCTTAACTGGATTCAGAACGGTGGGAACACCATTCACCTTCCAGACTGTGACGTCGCAATAAAAAAAAGTTTTAAATCGGCTATTATGCCTTTTATAATGATGATGTCCAATTCTAGGACGAAGTAAACTTGCCTAGTAACTGTTGCCTGGAAGTTGGAGGAAGCTATTTTCCTTCCTACTCAAATCCTGCCGTGGATGCAATAAGCTTTAAAAAAATTAACTTATATTATTTAGATCTATATTTTTATAAACAACCCAAAGATTAGACGAGCTAAATTCATGGACAGCATTTCAGGCAACAGTTAAAGTTAAGTTAAACTCGTCGACAATTGCACACCATTGTTATGCTAATAGTCTAGCTAATTAAGTTCCAATCTAAAGGTGGGGGAAAATTGCTCTAATTACGTATACATATCAAAGAACCCAAAAAATCCCACTGTCGTTGTATCTTTGTCTTGTTTTTCAGTCTGTTTGCAAGCATAAAATACGAAAAATATAGCTCAATACCTTATGTATTTTCAGTTTTGAAAATGTTGTGTCGAAATTGAAGGCCTGGAATAAATACCAGGTTACCTTAATATGTATGTATAGTCAATAAAATTCATTACGCAAAAATGTAGGTCTGGAAATCTTTCATTATAACATGGTTTTTAAAGTCTTACAGGTGAAGTATACATTGTAAAGTAAACTGGAAAAAGTGACCAGACGACAACCGATAAAATAACACTCCAAATCTTAGTGATCCGTTTCATGAAACGACCAAAAATAAAAAGGAATCAAGTGAACTTTAGGACTTGTATAATCACATTCAAGAGAAAAAACGTCAAGCAAAAAACTTGGTACAATCAGTTTTATCACATCAGGGATTTCATCATTGCACTACAGACGGTATTACTGATGATAAAAACTAATTGTTTGATTTTTGTGTGCAATAAATTCATAATACTACAGCCCTTTCATGTATGAAAACAAAATGATAAAATAACATTATAATATCAACCTACTTTTGTTTGAGTCAAGCTCTAGGATAGTTAGCAATGTCACAATTTTCCTTTCTTTAAATAAAAAACTTTTCTAAAATCTGACACAAGAAATGAGCTTAGCAGACAGGATCAAGGAATCTGAGGTTACCCAAATAAACACCCACCATTGCACACCCACACTTCTGACTGCATTCATGAATATTCATCAGATCGCTTATAAATGTGTTAATGTTAGAAAACTAGGCCAAACAAGGGATAAAATTGGTCCACATCTTATTAAGATAGTACAAATGGTTGAAAACGATTTCCCAATCCCCACAGAAAATGTAATACCTAGTAGGGAAATATTTTCCTAACAGATATGCTGCAAAAATAGAGGTTACACACTACTTAAAAGCTCTAGATTCAACGCCAAATATTTTGATGCCTACCCTTACCCATATTACTTAAACTCATTTTAAAGACCTAAAAACAACGAACGGAAAATTCTTGAAAGATATTTAATGCATGAAATTCAACTCAAAAATTCTACCAATCATTATCAAGCTAATGATTTTATATCAGATATTCAATAAGTTTTTTTTAAGATTATTAAATAAGTGTTATTTGCTACAAGCATTTTTATTTAAAATTATATATGTATAACAACACAATACTGAATTGTCTAAAATATGCAATAGCTGAACAGAAAGAACGTTTTTAAAACTTTTACAAGCAACAAGTTGAAAAGTCAGCTTTGAAATGACGCTCCTATTTTGTCCGAACTTTTGCATGGCTTTCATACGCAAAAATACAGATACATTACTTTTTTAATTAAAAAATTAATTCAAAACTATTAATAAGCATTTGGTGCACTTTAACATCCTAACTTTACTTCAATTTTAGTTTATCTGTAATTCAACATACATTATTTTGACAAGTACAAATCCTCGCGGGACTGTAAAACACAACAGGTGCCAAAAATAATTCTTAATGTATCCATCTAAAAGCTAGTAAAACAACAGGACACTAGAACCCTTATTTAAAGTACCGATTAATGGCATTTTTATTTCTGCTTTAAAACCACAATAAAAGGGCCGAGATCGAGTTTTCATTTGTTAAGCTGCATTGAAACAAACATTAAGGATACCACTAGCAACGATATAGCAATTGACCATTTACAAAATGTCCAAGAATGCGTAAAGTACTTCAGGGTTATCATTGCCAACAGCCAGACACAAAGCAGTTTTCCCTTTCATGGTTTTTATTTCAACATTGGCTCCATTATTCAGCAATGCTCGCACAATGCGATCGTTCTTGTTGAATTCTGCAGCAAAGTG
>JAQIXS010001116.1:0-33645 GCA_034700785.1 Rossiulus vilnensis | reverse complement strand
CCCTAAGAGATGAAACATTTACTCCTATTATAAATCAAAGTTATTAAATTTATTTCCTTTAGTTTAATTAGTAATTTGGACATTTTGTTAAGTGATGTTTTTGTTTTTTTCAAAAATAAAAATTTTATCCTTCCCCCCTTTCCCCTAAATAACGGACAAAAGGTCCGGTCCCGCGATTGTCCGGTATTCGGAGGTTTTACTGTAGTTACGTTTTTATGAACTCTGTTTATATACACTGTGGAATATATACAATGTAGATCTTTGGAAATAAAAAATTAGGGATTGAGAAAGTTTCGGACTCTTACAAGACAAGCTTATGCAACGTAAAGCTAAAAAAATAGTAGTAGCAAAAAATACTTTCTACAACTTTGCAATTACTTTGGGAAAGTATTATGTGAATACGACCATTCATGGTGAAGTAAGAATTTTTTCTGTATTTTTATACAAATGCAGCCAATTTAATGTTTGAGAGCTTGAAAGGGAGCGGCATGAAGGCAGCAGTGGTTCTGAATTGAAAAAAAATCATTTGTATTTATATCTAGAAATATAATTAATTCAGCAGATTGTATTTTAATTTACTCAGAAACATCAGAAGCATACGGTCATCATGGCGGTCATCGAGTATTGGCATGGATGTTTTTAAGTACTAAAACGTTTTTTCCCGTAAAAATTTATGCTTTAAAATGTTTTCATAATCCAAGGTAAACTGTGCATTTTACTGCCATGTAATATTAATTTAAAGACTAAGTCGTTTTTCCTCACGTACATTATTCGGTGCATAAGAATTTATCTGCATGCCATATTGATCTGTCGTCAACAAATAGAAATGCAATAAAACATATATGAAAGTAACAAATTACCTAAAAATCTCCTTAAAATATGTCGTAACGTGTAAAGGGAAAACTTTTATGGTTAATTTCGCTTCCCAATTTCATGTGCAAAATGCAGCCTAAAATCCTCCAATATATCATAAGGAGTTTACCAACGCCCACAAAGTCAAGGAAGTTATATTCAGTAGGGTGATTAGAAGCCAAGAACGTACTATTGAAAACACAGGTTTCAAGATTAATCTATTTTCACAACCTGTTACATCATGCATGAATACGAGTACGTTATTCATTCTTTCGTTGACAAACTACAGCATACAATTAACTCACCTTTTACAACCGTATGCGACATGGTTTATTGAAAGCTGTTTATTTAATTTAATACTAAGTGTGCATTATTAATCTGGTTATATTTTATTAATGAATAAGATCGCCAGGAGCTGTTCCTTTTAAACGTCTAATTTGTAGGGGTATAGTGCAATCAAATCGGACGGAGGCAAAAAGAAACGAAACAACTGTTACACTTGCATTTTTAGCTGAAAATTTGTACTTGATGCAAACATTCCAGAAAACAAGCACTCTTGCTGAATGTGGTTGTGAAATATAGAAATTGAGTATGGCAGCTCACGTCCCAAAGACCGTAACAATACTATTTTCTATTTGCATGTATATTGTAAATAACGAGGAATTCGTAATTCATTTCTATCTTAATAATCATTACGATGTATTTGCGGCATTTTTTATTGCCGCTAGATTATAAATAGAATCACGAAGCTCTAAAGGAGGATGCTAAACGAGCACTCCCTAAATCAATTTCTTCGTTAATGAACACAAGTTTCTGATTCGATTTTCTCGACAGAAAATATGAGCCACTGCAGGCATATTTCATGATTTTGTTTGCATTAAATTATTTCAGATTCATGCTTTCCCCATAAGTGATCATATAAAAATCAATACTTGGTAGTCTGAAGTATATTTCACATTTTCTAGCAAAAAATAAACTTGTAAGCATGATTCTTTTGCTTATTGACAAAAGCTAATGTACATACATGTAGCCAGCGAAACAGGTAAATATGCTGGTAAAATCATCGGAACTTGTGTTAGGAAATTTTAAGTTCATGGTAAATAAGAGCATGGTTAAAAAGAATACATGTAGGTTTTCTTGAATTGAATTGGGAAACATGTACATGTACATTAGACCTACATGTATCTTGGTATTCCACCCCATTACGATGACTCAAATGGTAAAAGCAAGAAATAATCTTCCATTAATTGGCAGATAACAGGTAATTATGGTTCGCAAAATGTCCGATTAGATTATGTCAGGTAGCGTAGGGTGCATAGAGTTTTAGTTTGTTAGGTACGTAAGGTCATTTCTTACTTTTACAACATGGCGGACGAACATAGCATTTAAATAGCAGACCTTACACGATCATTATTAATGACATTACCTTCTGAGAATGGCATTACTTATGATTTTGCAAGGCACGTAAACTGATGGAGAATTTGCCAGTAATGATGCGAATTTAACTTTGATCCTGAACGGCTGACAAGTAATGGTAAAGTTATGTTTGTTGATTATGTCATTAGTAAGGTCTGCTAATGTACTTGCGAAACTAATATTACGCAATAAAGAATAGTAATTCGCCTTGCATGAATTTGTCGCTTAAAGAAATATTTAAAAAATCACTAATTTCTTTAGACAATCAATTTTATAAACCCTTCAAAATGTCATTTTATTCAGTTCTACATTCTAGTTATTTCATCAATCATTAATTTCAAATAAAACAATAAATTATATCAATAAATCAATAAATTTAACATGAAATTACTTCGACTTAAACTAGGCTTTTAGACATGGATTAAATTAAAACAGAAAAACTAACCTTAATGTTATTACGATAATTTTTATGTTGCGTCCGTAGTAATGTTTGCGACGTTCTTGCAGCAAAAAACTAGGTTCATTCTTTTGCTATCACAAATTTGCCTCTCCAAATTTACAAATTGCAGAGGTTAACATTGGTATCCGCCTCGAGCACATAAAGAGGGCAACTTGATAGTGCACGCTAATTTCGAAAAAGAAGAAAAATTCATGGAATTTCCATTACGAAATGCGCATTTTTCTGCTTCTCCTGCAAATTGCGTGGGGGAAATAAGTCATTACTCACATCAACACAATGGAAATAAATAATGACTTACACTGTACATATAATTACGGGCAAATTTGAAACCAGGATTTGAGCGCAAGGCATTGAAAAGAGGAAAACAGCACCTTTTGACACTTTATCTTACGATCTTCTAACAAACGCGATTTCACTGAAAATTAGTTCGCGCAATTTAAGCAGGAGTCAAGACACGGCGCCCGCACTCAGCATATGAACATAAATTAACCTTGGCCTTTCCCACCAGCCAATGAAATTTCAGGACAGTTTTATAATGAAAACGTGCAGGGCTCTTTACACAATAAATGAGGGTAATCAGAAATTCATTATCATTTACTTTTAAATAATGAAAAGCGAGCGATGAAATAAAGTTGATTTTAAAATTAAGGATTTCAAAAAGTAAAGCCCGCGTTATACAAGATTATAGACGATTTCGAATATTCCCACCCGTAATGAAGTGAAAATCCACTTAAGCACGGACCTTATTTAACACCTCAAGAAAAATACAATTGAAAAAAAAACCTTATCATGTTCAGGGTATCAATAGTTTTTTATATAAACTCGTAGGGCAATTATTAACCCTTTAAATATCGGCCAACTGGATAAGTTTTATCACCGGTCTATTTGTTTTCTTGGCTATCACTTAAGTGCCTTGCCAACATACGATATCTCAATGCAGAAATTTTAAAGAAAATGACAATTTCACTCTTTCCTCACACCACTTAGCTACCTGTACAGTGTACACAATACATAAAATTGAAAAAGGGTCTCGCACGCGTGAATAATGGAGCATGTTGACACATCCTATTAACAGCTCCATATACCTTCACTCGTAAAAATAAAAAAAGCTTGAAAGGTACTTTCACACTTAAGGGGTTATAATTACGATTATGTTATTGCAGTCCTTTACACCTGCTCAGATACGCGATGGAGAGGGTGATTCTATTTTTATAATCTAAGGCTAGGTGATGTAAGACATACTTAAATGATCTGATCATTATTTAACATCAGTGCAACCTAGCATAAGATTTCCATGCGTCCCCTGAAAACGTCTAGTCTCATAAGTTATTAAATGAATTAAAATGTCGCTATCATGACGCGGCTATGTTATTTTGATAAGGCTCTTAAAATAGTTTTAATACGTCATTATTATTGCCTAGACGATGCTAGTGATCATTTCACTCAATGAAAGAAAAACACTAAGTCTGCACCAAAGCATTTTCCATGGCTTCGTTTTTGAATCATTTCTATCTACATTATGCTTCTTATGAATATTTTATGAATATACAAGATTATTTTAAAACACAAAAATATCACTGAGCAGCTAAATGTATATGTATATCTCGTGTGAAATGGTAAATGCAAAGCATTTGCAGAGATACTCTTTTGCCAAACACTGGTCTGAACAAAACTAGTGTTATTAACTTTAAATTTTGCGAGTAAAGACTATAGAATGGAATTAACGATACTAAATGCTTAGTAATAATAATAATAATAATAAAATGTGCGTCATATAAAGTCTTACATCGTTTCTTGATAATATGGGGGCTAACACGTTCTCACACAACTGTAGAGGTTTCAATGCATGCACTGACAGCAACATATCAATCGATGAGTCCCTTAAAAAGTAACAAACAATTTCCAGCGAGAATCAATTCGTTTGCGTTTCTGTAGAAAATTTTAAGCTTCGAGTCAAACGGAACCAAAACTTTTCATAATCGGTATGTTTTTTCCCCCGAATAGAATTGGATGTCCACTAGGATCTGTGTTATTTTCTATAATTTTAAATTCCCGTTTATTTATTAAAAATAATAAATTAGAAAAAACGCTAAAAGACCTCTGGAATATTTTTTCAAGCATTTTTTTAAAATAAACGATATATTTTCAAATTGTAAAAATAACGCTGATCCTAGCGTCCAGCCAATTTTAAACAGAAAAAAAAATGTAGCAATTACAAGTATTTGACGGTGGGACTCCTTTTGGCTCAGCCTTTCGGTTAGAAATATGCAAGCTAGAATTTAGCCTAATCCAGTTATACACTAAGTGCTTTATGTCAAACAGCACTGTTTTATTCGAGCTTTTATTTATTCTGAATTGGTTAGAGCAGACGCGTTGATTGCATCCAAAAATAAATATAAGGAAATACTTTATTATATAAAACGGCAATTTAACGTAACATTCGTTAGTTCACACTGCTGAACGCCAATTTTGTACACTTCTCAACTCGCCACTGCAGACTTCCCTTAAGCGACTGAAGCTACAAGGAAATGAGGATCGCATGACGTCACTTCCGACAATTCCGACGCGTTATTAGTCCGGTGCAATAACGTTGTTCAGCTTCCTTTTTAAACAACGTGGTTGCTATGTTTAGACCAAAGCTCGCTTGATATTGCTCCAGTAAGTAAGCGTCTAGTGTAAATACATATGCAGCAGTTTTGAGGGCTGTTAAGACAGGCCAGCTTCAGTACAGGAAATAAAGCAAAATGACTATAAAAAAGGAAAAAAAAAAGATAAAAAAACATGATCAAAAGTTGAAACAATTCCGTCACCGAAGATCGGAAGATAAAGCGTTGCTATTTCCAGCCTCACGAATCGATTTTCAGCAGAAATTTCCACTTCCTCGTACATGTACGTGGATGGATGGACAATGGATCCATTAAAAGGTACATCTGCAAACCCCTCGACGCTGCGATGGCAATTAAAAGAGAAATCACTATTTATCATCTTTAATTATATTGCCTGATGCAAAAGTTAATTTGGTAAAAGGTGCCCGGGTCAATCCATTTCAGGAGAAATGATTAGAACGAATTATGCGGCGCTATCATTGTGATTTGCTGCTCTCCAATCTTCGTGTGCATGAACCAAGGAACAACGAGAAATTCGCCTTCGTTTTGTGCTAAATCTGTCAAAAGATATTTCTTCGATAACGAGCTTTTGGGCCAACGAAATGCATGTAGAATTCCGTGATGTGAAATGAATAAGGCTGAGCAAAATCGTTAACGTAAAGAGAATAGGTACAAGCATTTGTGGATTAAAAACCAGTCGCACATGTTTAAAGAATATGTCCAAAGCAGCTCGTGAATTGAAATATCTATTAGGATTTAGAGTTGCTTTTCGACATAAACGACTGTCCTTAAGTGG
This sequence comes from Rossiulus vilnensis, assembly GCA_034700785.1. Classification (NCBI taxonomy): domain Eukaryota; kingdom Metazoa; phylum Arthropoda; class Diplopoda; order Julida; family Julidae; genus Rossiulus; species Rossiulus vilnensis. The sequence continues at coordinate 27,515 of JAQIXS010001116.1, read as the reverse complement.
ATCGTAAAAACAATTCATGTCCAACTATCAGCTTCGTTTGACTGCTTTGCCGTTGTTAATTTACGTGTATGACAAAGGTGCCACTCATTTCCAACATATCAATTGAAGAATTGCTCAAATTGTAAAGAAATGGCATAACTAATAATATGCATAAACCATAAATGCTAACCAACTAGTAATTGTTATTGTAGGTGCACATACATTTACAATTAACCTGACTTGCTTTGATTGATTAATTGCTGTGCTACGTAGCTACCATATGTAATAATGGTGCCATTTGGTAATGATGATTGTCGATAAAATCAAATCTAAGCGTTTTATATTGGACTCATTTAACAGACACATGTATCCTGTATAATATTATAAAATAAATTATTGCTCATGCCAATAGTTAGATAAGTTGTTATTAATTATAAATCAATAATTACCCTGTAGATGTATACAAAATTCGCCATTTAGGATACTTTTAAACAACTAACCCTCACCATGTGTTTGCATCTGATTCTCCAAACGTTAGCTCAAATTTCAGTCAAGTGCCATTTAAACCAAGTTGTGCTCAAAATTAGCCTAAATAACCAAATTATGAATTTTATTCGGCATTACTCGCTACCACAATCTAATAAGCATTCACAAGTAAATTAGTTTTGGTCATCACATTTAATCCAGCATGTATTACATTATTATGGCAAAACGCTATCGCCCATTGTTTGAAATTAGCTATGGACGTATCGTGTTTGCATTGTCGATATTAAATCCTGTGTATTTCTTGAGGTATTTGGATAATGAATTATTAAAGGCAGCAATGGTAATATTCATGGATATGACAAAAGTACGAGTCGCAATCAGGGTTCACTATGTTAGTTTATGTCAATCTTTGTTCGTTTTCGCTACAAGTCTATATTTAGCCAAACTGCGTGTCTGCTTGACAGGCAAAGTAGCTAGAAAAACTTCTACAAATTCGAAACTAGTATAAAAAAAAGATACGCTGTGAATAAAATATCAAATGCACGAACTATGTTTTGATAAAAAAATGTCTGGAACGAGGCTCAAACGACTTAAAACTTCGCATAGGGATATCGGTTGACAAAATCTGTATTCCAGAAAACGGTTTTCGTTTTAAAAATCAATAAAACGCGATATTCGCAGAAAATGAGGTGAAAGAAAGAGCCCGGTGAGTGTGCGCAAAGAGCCTGTGTCAACGTGCGAAAACTCGGGTTAGAGAGTTTCACATTTCATTTTGAATTTCATATTTTTGTATATGTGTACAAGGCTAAACATCTTGAAGCATGATAGCGCCGTTACGCTGCAGTATTCCATCTTGCTGCACTCGAGTGTTCCTGAACAGAAATAACCAGTAATATCGTGCTTCAATTTTTTCTAAAAAAGCTCGACGCAATTTAAAACGTTGGCAATTTGCTCAGAAAAGATTTATGGCCCTGGCAAAGGCGCAAATGCCACACCAGCAGAGCACAAGATTGGCCTTTCTCAGTAACGGGACTAAACAAGCTTGAACGACTCATGCATGATGAAAGGCGTTTGCTATTAAAATTATTAAATGTAGGTTAAATTATCTTTGGCTTTAAAACGTCTAGACGCTAGGAAGAATAGGTCCTTGAAAGCTAAACCGTGTTTGCATGAAGAAGACGGGAGCTTAAATTATGTCAGGTATGTTGTAATTGCCAGCAGTTTTAGGAAATGTGAAGGTTTTTTATTTAAAAGCTAAATAAGCTATATCTGGGGAAAAAGACCTTTCCTAAATAATAACTACTACAAGTTTTTCTGACATCTGGTTTTGATAATTGTCATGTTAAATTAAACATATTACATAGGAAATAACTAGAACCACTTGTATCACTTAATTTTCTATTTTTAAATTAGTTTATTTAAATTTGATTAACTTACGTCCATCCTATTATCACACACAGCAACTTACAGCAAATTACAACTTATCAGTGGTTCATTTCCTCGTCTTTATCGACACAAATTCGCATCAATGTCGAGCTACAGATGGCTTTTGTATGGATGCTTATATTAATATAATTAAACAGAATTCTGTTCAAAAAATAAAAATGTTTATTTTAATTTCCAAAACGCCATCTGGTGAATATAGTCCTGCATGCAATTTATAATTTATGAAGGTCTATTAAAAGCATTTTGTAGGGAGGCATGTATTGCTTAAAGCAACATGTTCGAGTTTTGATAAAACGTGAATATTTGAAACAAGTTTTCGTAAAATTATCTTATGAATAGCACTTTAGGCCATTTCAAAATTCCAATACATGATAACCTAAATCATACTGTTTATTCAATTACCCATCCCTCAAATCATCCATATAATTAATTCATGGCCGACAAGGCTCAACTTTGTTTAAATTTGTCATTGGCGCTACTTTCGCAATTTGAAACATTTCCCATACTAACTTCGTAATGGTAACTTCACTAATGATAAAACAAGCGCAGACTCAAAAGTTATTTATCCAGTACACTCCTCGTAATAGGAAGTATACCCTAGACATCAACTGAACATAGATATTTTCAAGAAAACGTAGTTGAGTAGAATCACAGCTTCTGGAAAGAAAGTAAATCGAAAAAGAACTCAAATAGATTTCTTTGACAAAAACGAGTTACAGAATAACTATCAAAAATCTGATGATCCTGATGACCATAACCTAGTTTTTCCAAGTAAACTTCTCTGCGGGATCAGCTACTAGTTTTTTGGCTATTTGATGTAGTCTTTCCCTTCCGAATCCGGTCCTCCAGAGAGCACTTCACCCACCCATGTTAAATCCGTCGACCAAGTGCGGCGAGTGAATGAGCCAAGTGGTTTCGACTTCCCTGGAGAGATGATAAAATGCCACTCAGTTGACATAGAAGAACTTTGTGAGCCCTCCTGCCCATTCTTCAGTGCTCAACGGTCATGGTAGAGACAAAAAAATAAGAATTTATTCCGAATGAAAAATCGGTAGATTTGTGAGGCGATGCAGGAAGACTGCACGCGTCCGAGAAGACAAATGGACAAGGTCCAGCTATTTGTGGTTAGTAATGATGGCCACAGACGTAACAGCAATTCGCTTGCCAGAAGCAACTTGCGCTTGCATTTCAAAAGAGACTTAACTTCGGCAGAAATTTACGATGTAGCGAGACGCTGGGCATGGACCCAAAGTGTGATTTTATTGCACCAGCATGGCTAATGCCATAACAAAAAAAGGTAATAGAATTATCCAATTTGAAAAGAAAAGCTTGGCGGATCAGGATTACCGAACACGACACACTGGTGCACTTTGAAAGAAAACTGTGAAAACACAGGAATGAGGATAAGAAATTAAATTGACCTGTTTGTTCTAGGTTTAGGCTGAAGGTGAGAAATACGTGATCAGAAACTCAAGATTTTCTTCTCCTGGGAGTGCAGCTAATATTAAGATTTTTCTAAATGAAGTAACACCAGTGAAATTTAAATGTTTAAAAGCACATCATTAACCAAAATGGGTTATGATCATCAGGACGATGAAAACTGTGATAGGTACTCAGTAACTAGTTTTCTAGAAAGTGATTTGATTTTTTCCCAACTAGTTGGCTAATCATTCCCAAATCGATTGCCAAAACGAATTTACAGCAATATCCACATATTCTAATGTGCTTTATAAGCGCCCTTCTAAAGCACACGTATCTAAAAGCGATGGGTTCATTGGATTTTAACCTCTCTACAGACCATGGAAACCCCGCAATACTTATGATTCACCCTGTATTAAAGTGTTTTAAGAGAAAAATAAATAAAAAGCATGGCATCTCAATATAATTTCCGCTATGATGACACTTTTCAATAGGCGAACTTCTCTTTTATAATTTCATAATCACATTCAAAAAGGACTTACGCCACAAACTGCGTTTGCATTCAAACCAACGTCTTATCGCGGGGTAATTGGTATTGTGGTGCTAACAGCACGTAGGTACTTCCAATGAGCCCTTGCAACGTTACATTTTGAAAGTTAGTCGACGGCAGGTGCAAGACTGCAAGAGGCTGTACGTGGGCTCTCGTAGAAAAAAAGCACTCAACGGCCAACTGAGACCTCGGCCTTATTCCGCATATAAATGACGAGAAAAAAGAGCCCAATACGCAATGCGGCCATTTTTGTGTCTCAATTTCTTCGGGTGAGCATGTGGGCAGAATTTTAATCTTATAACCACAGATGATGATGGTGCAATTTTGGTTTCTAACACCATTCCCACTACCGCGTATATTTATAGCTGGTAAACTTTACACTTTCGGCGAATAATGTATTAAGAGCCCAGCGCACGAAGTCATTGAGCTTACATCGATTTCCCAACTGGAATCGCTACACAACATCTCGTCATTTCCGACTCAAATGATAATGGATGGACGCCATTTATGACTACTTCAATTTCCTTACTTCATTTGCCGTCCACCCAAAGTTAGCGGAGCATCGGAATTAATCAAATATTTCACCTGCAGCACAATTATCTCAATTTGTCAGTTGCGTACAGCTTCTAAATTCTAATCTAAATGGGAAAAAAATCACATTAACTGATCATCACATTGATGCTGACGTTTTTAGTTGGCTAACACTATGTCGCCAAAGAATTGCTCATATTCACACCAACATGCACGAGACTGAAGATTGCACAATCAAAAGCATTTACAGCAATGAAAATAACTGCATTGACATCCCCTACATGTTGCCAGATGAATATTAGTTTTTGTTGTTACTTAAACAAATGAAAAGAGGTCAACAAATGTATTATTCCGCTATCATTTGATAAGTGAATTTAAGGCCATTGCTTCAGCATATCAAAGCTTCGAATGGGCATTTGGACCAACCAAGTATTTAAAGATTAATTTTACATTTGGCATACTGATTTTTGTTTATTTCAAATCCATTAACGTTTTGTGTCTGGCAGACATTTTCCACGTTATTAAGAATGAATGTAACTTTTGTACTACAAGAGAAAAGAATACCAATGACCATGTCTACTTAAACCAACAGGGTTAATTAAAATTTAAACACATGATTTCAGTTAGGCCTAAACGAAGCTTAGATTGTACATGTAGATTGTAAAATGTAGCATGCTAAGCAATGTTGATATCAAAACTTATAATTATTTTCTTCTAGGTTTTTTTCCAATTTTAATAATATCTTGACACTTCCGCCAACTTACAAACTACAAGTATACATCTATATCAGCGGAAAAGCCAAAGTACTCAGTATATTATATCTCTGCATAAAAACAATTAATACAGAAGTTATTATTTAATATTTCAATTTTACCTTACGGACTACACATCTACATCTACATTGTGAGGGCTTGTGTGGGCTTTCCAAGGATATCGTGCTTGCACAATTTAAAGCCTATTTAACGTCTATAAGTTTATCGCCGAAAGTGATTTAGCGACAATAAATATTGCTAGTAACAAGTTTTACGTATAAGCACTAATTGACGGCATCATCAAAACAAGCAATGTTTGTGGCTAGGAAAACTTTCGCATTTACATTGAATCAAATAAGCAACAGGGCCCTCCAGGCAAGTTATTCCCCCTGAAATCACAAAGGCTGATTGTTTAGGTTCCCTCTTACCGAATTAACCCAATTAATATTTCACAGGAGAAATCGCTCTGCTGATGAGGGCGTGTTAATAACAAACGTCCATTAATGAGAGTGCACTCATGCATGCTACCACTAATTAATTACGAAACTAACAACATTGGCAATTGCGTACGAGATACGTATAACTGCCAGGCATGTATTGCGCAGATTATGTAAAGCTGCATTTAAAAAAAAATAAGCTTGCAATTAAAATTGAGATCAACACATTTGCATAGAATTTACCACGAAAACAGCATTGGATTATCATGTGAAAATGCTTTGCCTGCCACATACAACGTCAAATGCAACTATGTTTACCTTTTACAAGATGCTGTATTCATGCTCAAAATGTAGAGCATGGTATACATTTGTCAACAGTTGCATCTGTTTGATATGTCAAGTATACGTAATCGGCTTCGGTAACGTGATTTTATGGAACGGTTACACTGATCAGTTAACCGGCTTTTTCCCCTTGCCTGAACTAAGTATACATGCAAGCAGTTTTAGAACAAGCATGCCAAATATAAATAAGGGTCTAGGTTTAGATGTTCTTTGAATTTGCGATCATAAGAGCGAAGAAATTAGCTCAAGATACCAACTGGTAGAAAACTCGTAAATATTAAAGCGGTGGAAAAACATACAATTTTGTCGCATGAACGTTCCTGTTCATAAAAATAAACTTTCCCTTTCTCTCACCATAGAAAATCAATGATGCTTTTCTTTTAGTCACCGTGTACGAAGGACATTAAAACTATAAAAAAAGAAGGGTTCCATCCAAAAATTAGCCCAGCAGCTTTGCTTACTATGTTGGTAAGGAGTAAACAAGTTACCAGACTTACCAGCTGGACGTCCATGGTATGAACATGTATATAGCTTAAACTTACATCTACATGTATCACGCTGTATTTCTACCTTAATAAAAATCCATGTTTTTATTTTTATTATTTTTGAATGGTTTTAATTGAAACACCGGACCGAGTCAAAAAATCAGCATGTTCTCTCCTTAAAAGCAATTTGAGCTAAAAGAATTAAATGAGCATAGATCATTTTAGCCAATTAGCTCCCATTGCCTGAAAACGATTACCACACTGCATAACGCCCGAGTGCGCAATTTTGAATAGAAATTCGGTATGATCGATTGTCAAACTAAAAGTCTTTTGAAAACCAAAGCAATTACGAGTCCATTTGCTAACTAATTTCAAGTTCATCGCCATCGAACTTCATCGGTGCAATTATGGCTGCCGGACTTAATTACGAATTTTAAGTAATGAGCATTTTTGGGGGTGAGTTTGCGCCTAACAACCGGCGTCAACATGGATTTGAAGAAAAACGATAAAATCGCTTCATTAACTCCAAGTGATAGGTGGAAGAGGTTTTTTAAAGTGGTGGAACGCTGACGGAAATCCCCAAGTAGATGCCTCGTAAAACGCTGAAATGCTTGTACTGTGTGAATATCTTTTGGATCGACCCGATAGGCGCAGCGTCTTTCACATTGAAACACACGTAAAATAATCGTGGAAATCAATAGACATTCAAGGGTAAAACCTTGAACGGGAAGCGCCTTGGCATTGGGAAGCTAAATCGATTTTACTTCTAAACCAATTAGTTTCATATTAGATGACCGGCTTCGCGGCTGGAAGCTCGCAACTACTATAGATGAGGTTACATAACTTCCAGTGTCTAACGTTCTGTATACTCTAGGGCACCCTGTACCATGCAAAAAAGTTCATAAACAGACGTAGTTCTACATCAAAAACCACCCAAATGACATCGTACCGGAATTATTTGTGGGAAAACCATGTCTGGCATTAAAAAGTAGTTTAAAAACGAAATAAGTTTAAAACGTTTAAGTTCGAATAAATGTGATCCTTTGTGATCCGAAAATGCGAAATATAATACGTCACAAATAATGTATTTATATTAAGTACCGGTAAATAACCTCCGTACATATGAAAGAAATCTAATGCTGAAAAAATAATTACTTTGAAGTGATTTGTTAGCGCTGATCCATGGTTAAGATTAACAAAATTCCCAACTCTCCCAAAAAAAATCCTCACAAATGTATCGCTGCATATAGTAATTACATATATTTCTCTAATAAGAAATCATATTATTAAATGTTATAAATGGTATCTTGCATTTACTATGCAGGCTAATTATGTTGATGCTAAATTTTTGAAGCATGACCCTGTTAATAATTTCCCAAAACAATATACGCAGCTTAACATATTGCTTAAGAATTAGTAAGTGTGCACGCAAGCCAGCTAGCAAATTATACCATATCAAAATCATGTTACGTTATTTTTGCAACTTTTCTCACTCGTTTGGGTAGACTTCCCCTACCCATCACTCGAGCCACTCCCACATTTTTGCATCAAATTTATTTTTACCATATTCACTAGGGTCTACGTTATGTTTTATGATTTCAAAATGTCCCATTAACTAATAAAAAAACAAACTGAACAAAATCATTATGCGACTGCCATAAACAGCTTCTTAAAGTTTATTTAATTTGTTTAATAAACAGGCGGGGTTTTTTTCAATTTATAAAAATATGACACATACCCTACATTCTAGAAAACAGCAAATTTTACTCGAAAGAAAAAAATTATCAATTATAAAAGATATCAAACATAAGCAAAAATAATAGGGTACTTTTTGCTCGGTGTGCATCCTTTTGGGCCAGGCTTTGCTTCACTTTGAGGCATTAAGCGAATCGAGCATTAAACCACCTATTCGTCGTGTTACAGGCATAAATTGATAAATAAGGCAATTACACGTTATTAATTAAGAGTTTTAATGCGGGCCACCCTGTAACTTGCAGAAACTCTGCGGCTCTCCACAACTCGCCTTAAAAGTAGGGCAATCATGCACCTCTCAAGTGTCTTGCCTGTTTGCGCCCATTTGGGAGTAAATACCAATAATAAAGCCAGGCAACAGCATTTTCATTTACTTTCTACGCCGCCTATTGCACGTAGCTGCCTCATTTGCAAGGCGCCAGCGACAGCCAGCTTCACCTAATGATGCTTTAATAAGAAAATACCAACAACGCCATAATGATGTCATTCGGGCTGCACAGCGTCGTTACAGGCTAACTCACCGAGTACAAAATACGATGACTGGTGAAAAATGTTTACGAAAAACCAGATCTAAAGAAAAAACATTCAGCCAGGAATGCTCACTTCAGAGCACTCCTGTAAATTCCCCATTGAAAACCCGAGTCAATCTCCTACCTTAAAACAACGTAAATCTCGACTGCGTTTAAATATGAATCGACCACAAGGCAGTACTCCAGTGAGAATTTCTCAAAAATATCCTGGTGGCTAAAAATAAAACGAGGTTTTTCACCTTTGTAACAAAGATCCACAATGGCTTTTTTTATTTATTCAGGGACATTTCAAATGGATGGGCTGTCTTAAGAAGGCAGAAAATCTGATACAGCTAAAACTTACAAAACGTGCATGCAATTTGTCAATTATAAATTACACTACTTCGAAAAGACGCTTTGAAAAAAATGTCCCTTGGCAATGTACATGTACTGTGCCAAGTATATTTCAAGCATAAATTTTAATATAAACTTGGTATAATCAGTAAATTCTATGCATTTGCATAGAAAAAGGAAAATGCCACAGAAGCTTTAAATTCAAGAGATGACACGCGTGCTCTAGTTTATTTAAATCGATTTGATGCTGTAATTCGCACTTACTGTAAACATAGTTATAATACTAAAATGCACCGTTACCCTACATGTATGTGATGTTCATGTTTTAACTTTCTTCACATATTTCCTGAAATTTGAGCGAGCATTGGAAACATTTAAAGTTTTCAAGCATCCAAAAGTCGAAAAGTCGACTAATGACTAATCACTAAACTAAATTGAAACTAAAAATTTGATTAATTAAAAATCTGGGGACGTAATAAGTAACAGGAGATTATAGCGTATTAGACAAAACTGTCTGAAAAACGACGTTATTTGATAAACGTTTTTAAACAGCTAGGTTAATAAACTCGAAAAAATAACCAATACGATATTTTTTTTGATAAGATATCGTCTATCATAAATAGCTAACAAGACGTTATGTGTAAGTACTTATTAGGTTTACGTGCCACCTGGGGTGAGGGGTAGCGATTGATAGGTTGGTCTTCAGAAATTGCTGACCTCTACTACTGTATCTCTAATTCATGATCATCCTCCAACCTCGGTCGTCTTTTATGTACAGCCCCGTAAAGATGGTTTAGTCAAACAGTCCTTGATCAGAAGTGATATATACATGTACATGTACATATATGCAAGTATTGACCGCATGGAAAACGATAAACTAATATTAAGGAGATACATCAAAATTACTGAAAACAAACTAGTTCAAAGTGTACGAAGGAACATTTTAAATGTTAATAATTGTGTGACTATAAATTTAACTGTTTAATGTCTACTCAATACGTTAGCAAATGCATATTAAGTTTCAAGAGCCATTTACGCCTTCCTAAGTAATAGGCAAACTATATCGATCCGTTAATTACGTTTTGGTAATGATAAATGCTTTTTGCAATACTTTAAATTAGACCATTAGTACGCTTAGTTTCGTCTTTAGTACCTAGCTTGTGACTGAAAAAGCGTAACGTTGCTTGAAACCTCATTCAAAGTTAATTCTTCATTAGCACTTGACGTTTTTATAAATGAGATACGATCATAACTTAGCTGTGAATAAAGGTCTCCCTAGTGCACTTTGGTGTACGTCTTTCCCACTGATTAAAGCTAAACAAGGCTGGCAAATGGCCGAGATTAATTCCATAGTTTCTATAGTAACTATCCAAAAGGAAGCAACTCTTCGTAAATTTCTTAAGATTTTAAGAGGCAGAGGGTGAGATTTTTTTTTCTAATGACAATTCCTTGTAGTGTTGCTAAGTGGAAGAAATTGGAAGCAGTCTCACAAAAACTGCCTGACAAAATAGCAGCAAAAAATTTGCCTATGCTATTGTTCATTGCATGAATTATCAAGTCAACAAACGCAGGTAAGATCAAAGAAACTACAATACTATCAGAAAGCTAATATCAGTAAATCCTCCATATACACACACACAAACCGAAATGGTTCAAATTGAAAATCACAATTACATGAAATGTGTGTATACACAGTCTGATATGTTTAATATTCAAGATACCAACGAGGTTGAACTTTGGATTAGCCTTCACTCTCTGGAAATTGATAAGATTTTGTCGAAATCTAGGAACTGAATTCGATTTATTTACAGCATATACATATAATCCACGGGCATTCTACCGAAAAGGAAATTTAGCCTTTGAAATTCCTTTAAAATGATGGATGATTCTGTCAAATAACAGACATTTCCAAGTACATGTGTAATTACAATTTCGATGGCCCCAGCTTATTCACTGATTATTCAGTAGTTATTTCTGCGAAATCACGATTTCGTGCTTAATATAATCACGTACCAAATTCGCGATTTCTGAAGGTATAATAGTGTAATTAATGACACGGCCAAAATCAAATTTAATTCAGTTAAAAAGCAATATTTAAATACGCCACTATGGCCTGCCATTTGCCACCAAGTCAATTATTTCGCTATTTGGTCACCCATCATAGGAGTTAGCGGGTCAAGGATCCACCCCATCGCCATAAGGGGTCCACACGTAGATTCAGCGATATTAATTTCAACAGCTGGGGGCACTTGGTTTCCCCAAATTTAATGAAAATTCACGCCCCACATTCACTTGAGCCCATTTAGATCCATATAATGATGGAAACTTCGTATCCTTGCCCCTTACCACGTTGGTGAACTAACTGTTCCGTGGAGATTAACAGGCTCCAAAATTACCAACAGACAGTAACGGTCATTGGATGTGTTTTATGGAAGGTCATTAGGTCGCGCATGAACGGCGGCAGCCATTTTAATTGGGACGTCCACCAGTAATTCCATTCTCAAATTAATACGTGACCTGATTTCGATGGTCCTTTGCACTGCCAAGTGTGATCTGCTGAATTACGAGGGCAATATCTCAATCTACCAATGTCTATTGCACACGAAGCTGTTATGTAGACCATTGACGAACACTACTTTGATAGGGAAAATGATTCTTGTGGTAATTCTTAATGTTAAAATCAAATCTAATACGAATTAGGGATAAATTATATAAAATGTTGGATCGATATGCACCCAACTTATCACATGATGGCCGGGTAAGGATGCATAATGCATAAATCCAACGTTCACTAAGATTATTGCTTCTACTCAATGAAGTATTACTAGCACACAAATTAATTAGGGTAAAAAAGAATGGTCGTGCAAATCCTTGATAATACTAGGCGAATCACATTTCATATGAAAATGTGAAGATTAATGTTTTGTCCTCGTGTCATTTCGTTATCATTGTAGGGAATTGTGGGGATAGAATGGCAACGTTCAGTAAAAATTATTTCACTGACTAACGTATTTTCTAAATGATAAAAAACCCTTACAATTGTTCCGAATATAAAATCGCCTAATATTACTAAAGTATACATTTTTTAATTTGTCAATTAGTCGATTTATAAAAATAATAAACGTTTTACAACTGAAATTACTTATGCTAAGAACAAATTTAGTTGAATTTATAAATAAAAATTTGCCCTGGGCCGGACTGACTACTTGAGACCCCCATCCCCCGACAATGATATAGTTTCAACAAATTTCCGTAAAACCATTTGTTTTAAGCTACATGTATTATTAATTAAGAAAAAGCCGTGGGCAAACTTCTCGAGAAAACCTATTTTCAGAAAACAGGCGTTGGCTTGGTTCCCTTGCAACCAGAAATGCGCTAAGCTTACGGATTTACGACTTGTTAATTTAGTTTGGTATTCATGTTGTTGGAAATTTCTAGGAAGTTATCTATTCTTCTGTCAGTGCGGAAATGCCAAGATATTGCAACTGAAACACCAGGGGGGACCGTATGTTCACTGCGTGCCACTACCTGTCAAGTTTTATTTGTTTTCTGCAATCGTTTTCATTAGACGACGAACATTATTGCTTCAATTCTTTAATATCTGTCTTGTTATTTTACATTTGAATGTGAATAAGAGAAAAAGTCCAAAATTCAATAACACGAGCATGTCGTGCATCATTATTGGCATATTCAACTGCTTCGTAACACAGGTTGAAAATAAGCATACATGTACCGTACAAAAATAGAACAGATTTTAGGGACGCTGGGGATACGTCGGGCGAGGTTTCTTTCTCTTTATTGGTCTAAACCAAACCAAACTATAAAATCCTATAAAATAGGCTACCTTAACTACAGTTGTCTATTTTTGGTACTAGGTTTTCAGGTTGATCGAACAATACTTTTTATGCGCACTTATCCCCACTGAAGCTCATTAGCTGAAAACAAAACAGTGACATTTATAGGGTAATATTTTCTTTTTTCTCGGTAAAAATAAACTACGGGCATTGCCATTATAGAGTGTGCTGAATTGTGCGTTGTTTTCAAAACAAGTATCTAGAAGAGGAGAATGAACGCCAATGAAGTTAAACAACCGAAATTAGCAGTCGTTATATTTTTTTGCTAGTAGACTATTCATAAATGCGAAAGTATATTTCGTGAAGAGTTATATCGCGTACGTTTTAGCGAAATAGAGGCATGAGACGTACATTTTTATGTTGACAACTTGAACCATGAAACAACGTTAAACATCACAAGGCGGGTGAAAACTGACATGACAGCACTTTTTCACAAAAACTAAAATAAACTTGAAATTGCATAAAATGCAACGCAACAGCTGGCTTAAACAAATAAAAATCGCACACTTAGTTTTAAACGTCTCTTAACCATGATTAAACCGTTGAATTTCATCTTAACAATATGCAGCACAACTAACACTTCTAAGGTTGAAATTGGCGACAAATGTACTTATATGGCCATATTATCCATTCATTTCATTAAATGCTCACATACTGTTTATATAAGTCCATAAAATACATATACAGTAAGTGTATGAATATACAACATACATATCCACATATGTCAACATATTTAAGGATATGTTGTCCTGAAAAATATAATGCAATAACTAATTTTAAAGTTTTAATTATAAAGGCATGTATGACATTTGTTTAAAGGAAATGAGCAGAAATGAGATTTTACTTAACAGACAATCAAATATTTTCCATATACGACCAATTATGCAGCCATATATGGCTTTATCTAACGTTGCCATGTTTGGCGATGTCAATATATGGCCACATATGGCTCAGACTGTACATGGTTAGTTATGGAATTATGCCAAATTTAAGTTTTCCACGCGGGCAAGTATTCCTAATTCGAAACTGCAATGGCCTTTTTATGTTCGCATTTTATTTGGACAAACTGCAGGAGAATAGTATTATATTTTAATATTATTTCATCTGCTTTTGAGACTGCTTTATTTATACGTTTGTGCTTCGTAAGATGAAAAACGCAATATTCAATCCGGAAGACAAGATGTTCCGAAAAACTAACTGTTGAAATATTTGTATTTCAAATTTCTCTTTAAAACCCAATGACGTAATCCGTATTTTCATTGTAAAAACATTCGCTACCAAAACTAAATCTTGCAGTACGATTTTTAATCATGATTCCTTTCGGCTCTCTCCACTGAATATCAAAAGCTGCTTCTTGAATAACTTAAGCAAGCGCTGACATCAGTTTTACCAATTCATATCCTTTCAGAGTGTTTACTTTTCGCCAATTTCTCTTTCATTTCCACAAACGTCGTCCAGCAGACATCGAGTTAAGCTTTGGGCATCAAAGGGGTGTACATTAAAGACGGCCCTTTCATCCGTCTGGACTTTTTGCCAGATCCACCATCATTTCGCCAGCAGCGATAAGACTAAGCTGTCCGCATGTGGCGACAGTGTGCTCGCTCCCCTAAATTCCAGCATGAAATCGATGAAAAAACAAAAGCGACCAGTACCCAAGCGTTATTGTTTGGGAAGCGCGTATAACTTCCTCACTATTTTATTGCCAGCATTAAGAAAGCAGTATCATTCTAGGAAGTCACATCAAAAGAACTGCAAAATGCTTAGTTGCTCCGTGTCACTCATAGCCTGACAAATTGTCCGAAAGGACACAAGACATGCTGTGCAAAATCACCTTTGTTTAGACGTCCGCATCAAAGGGGTTAGGCAAACAGAGCTAGGGCTACTTTTTTATCACCAGATAGGCTGCCACATGGGCCAAACCAGCAAAACAACACACAGAACCCGGATATGATTAAACCAATCTCAAGGTGTTGAAAAGCGGGAATTACACAACACCCTCTGTCGGTTTCTCCGTTATTTAGGTTTCAGAGAGCATTCAGGGAGTTAACAGGGTTTTCCGGCAAAGCCAAGGTTATCATTTCAAAAAAAATTTTTCAGACCAACTGTGGGCTCGGTCGGAACTTAAATAACCAACTACAAAAAAACCCACCCTGTCACTGCTTGCTCTGATAATGACAGTGATTGCAACGTATTGTGTAAAAAACCTTCACATATTTTTTGCTACCATAAGGTTAGATATCAACAGAAGTGCCCCAAATTCCCGAAGCATCGCCAAATAACATCTTAAATTTGGTGACTTCCTAATAAATTAGGTGTACGATTCGCATTTCACACCCTGTCACACAAAATTGTTGACAATAGTTACTCAGGAAAATTAAAGTTCATGTGCATGTAACAAGTTGGACTACTGACAAGACTTAAAACTAAACTTCATATCTAATATTTAAAGATAAGTCTATCGTTTTTATTAAAACTGAAGACGTTGCTTGAAAACAAACTGAAGCCAACTAAATCAAACTGATGTTTATTATTTTAGTAGAATATACCTTACATAGTAAAAGATTTGAAAATCTGGAATTAAAAAAAAGAGAAAAAACGATGAAAAGTATATCAAATCTTCTTGCAAGTTGAAACATTAAAAATGCATCGTTTCGTCTTCATGTTTTAATGGACAGCGTTATTGTAAATATTTAACTTGACTAAAACCTGAGATAAGCTAAATTTGAGGGATTGTTGAATTTTGAAGAAAAGTTCATTGAAAACATTTTTGAGGAAATTTTTCAAACCACGCGAAAATGATAAACGATTGTTCAATAAAGTACCAAAGGTGATCAACTATTTTCTTATCAAAATAGCAAACAATTTGACAATAATTAAAATATTAGTAGAAGTATAACAAACTTCCAAATCTTTGATCTAAAATGAAACTCGAGACTCGACAAAATTAAAGCAAATACTAGATGAAAAGGTAATTTAAAGCATATCAGAAGTTAAAACAATACCTATTAATAAGTAAATTGCAATTAAAACATGATTACTCTTCAATTTGGTAAACTGCTGCTTTGTAAGTTTAATAAAACTACATTTTAACGGCTACATTACCTATGTTTAAGAAGTTGTCTAAGTTATTCAGAATTTTGAATTTTCCGTTGGTACAGTGACCCAATTACGCCAAAGGTGACGTCAGCATTCACGACTGTCGGTGTTTGGCAAAAAGCTGCTTTTATATTCTAGGCCAATGAAATGTACCATAAATAAACATGCGTTGAATAAGTAATTCTAAAAGGAGAACTCTTCGATGAAATTAAGTTAAAAGCGCTGCTGCTGCTTCGCCGATTACTAGCACCATTGAGATAAAAGAGAAAGCTATCACGAGCTCAATGATTTAATAAATGGTTGAAATACCTGCATGCTGTTGTATTTTAAAAGTAAACCACATTAACCCAATAAGATCCAGCTAGAACCCTAAAGGCTGAAACAAACAAATTGGTATTTTATTCAAACAATTCCTGCTTGTTTATTTGTAGTTTGCCTCATCTAATTAAACGTGTATTATCATCACAATAATATTCATAGTGTAGGCATAATAAAAAAACAGGCGAAAAAACAATGTGTTTTCTTTCTACAAGACTAGCAATAAACTAAAATTAAAGAACAATCAAAATAAATCTTATAGCGATACTGAGTACATTCTTATTTATCATATAGTTTATTTTGTACATTTTAGGAAGTGTCAAGTATGCATAAAAAACTAAAGACATGTATTATAATTTTAATTTTCACAATAAATTCATCATAATAACTAATGATTTCGCCAAACATTTCCTCGGACCAAATACGCTTTTGATAACATGTTTTAACTTCCATGTTCACTATCATATTTCAAAGTATCTTTCGACAAGCTGGATAAAACCTCATTCTTATTTTATTTATGTGTTGCTAGGCTGTTGAACCCTCGATCAATCCTTTCGATCACAGAAAAACACCTTTGATTGCAATCTCAAATTTACACAAACCGTAACGTGAGTTTGACAAGCACCTTAGTACTGGATATATCGCATTTTACTTTTTGTTGTTGCTGAAAGTTTTCGATTTACTGAGCACCCTTATCGTGTCATCCAGCATTAAATGAGCCTCGGAAACCTCCAAGTTGTCCTATCAGATCGAATACTTCTCAGCAACGCTTCTGAGACCTTGCACCACCGCACGGGTCTGCAGAGACTGTACCATGTGACTGATGAATGAACGTCTACCAGCCGAGTGCCAACCCCAGGCCCAAGTTAGTGAAAGAAACAAACCCCGATTGTTGATTGGTTGTTGCGATTGTCGTATAGGCTGGCGCAGAAGCCGCTCGAAACTCCACTTGCACATCCAAAGATGGATCTAGGAGAGAAGGATGTCTGCGAAAATGCCCTCCAGGAGTGGAATAACAGAACTGCCAGCATCCCACTAACCAAGCGCTGTCAATTGGTCTAAAAAGTTGATAGTTTTGCGAAAAAGCTGGCATTGTGATACTGTCATTGTCGATTATTGCGCTGAGCTGGTGAAACTTCCGCGAAATATTTTTGAAAAAAGTGCTCAAAGAGTGACCCAAGTGCTTTGATAGGTAAGTGGACTTTTGTTATAATTGCCACAATAACACTAAAACAAAGAACTCAGTGAGTGGATTCTGTAAGTCGTTTGCGTAATTTTCAATAAGTCAAATTTCGAAACGTATTCTTGGCGAATCTGAGAACTTTGCACAAAATGAGAGAATATTTAAAGTAATCTGTCAAAGCAAAGGGTACCACTTTCGAAACCACTGCTTAGCACAAATAGTGAATTTTAAAGACTGATCCTAATCTCTGGCAATCGCAAAAAGACGTTCGCACAATATTCGTATGCTGGGTCGTCGGGGAAAGTTATATAATGATCATTTTTGGACAACTTGCTTCGAAGCATTTGAAAAGCTGCTAGCACGGAAGTCTTTCGAAACAAAAATCAATATTGTAAAAATAAATTCACACTGCCAAAAAAAAAAACGTTCTATCATACTCACGCTATTTTACTTAATATTTCGACATTCGAAAGAGAGCGTCTGAAGTTATTTTTTAAATTAAATTATTTAACGTGTTATTTTTATAAACGTACTTTTTAAATGAGAAATTAACATTTCAAAGATGCCCTAAATACAAAGCTTATTATATGACTCGTTTAAGTGATGTAAGGAAATAAAATAATTACAAATTAATATTCCTATTGATATGCCTTTGGAATATATGCTTTATATTGGTGCTCGGAACTATCGGTTATGGATTCGTATTTTCGGGTTTTAAGTCTGCGTGGAGCCCGGCACTTGGGTTTTTATGAATGAAACCAAACTTCATGGCATTGAAAATGCCACTTTTTTCATAGGAGACTGCCAAGGCAACACATCATGATTTGACGTGACATTGAATCATGGGAAATTATCGCCCACACCATGGCGTAAATTGCGTCATCACGCTGTCGAGTCTCATTTACAGAGACTAGTTTGTTTTCGTGCCAAAAACGCTCAAGATTTTGTAAAAACCTAGATCTTTCGTACGCTTCATAAAAGGGATGCAGTTTCGCGTAGGATGATGGCTTCGGCATCATACTCTTGTTTGCACTTCCTGCATTCACAAAACAAGCTCTGAAAAACTTAAATATTTGTCAAAAATCCATTAAAAACCGATCTCAGTCCAGAGATAACGAGCTCGCTGCATAATTCCCAAAAGAAATCTTTAGATTTGGCATTTAGGATTGCTAAAGCACTTCATAAATGCATCTATTCAGCGTCAAAGTGCACTGAATGCGTGCATTTAAGTAGAAAAATAAATAAAAGCATGCCCGTATTTAAACAAGACGAAGAAAACGCTTTCATTTACTTTCCAAAAACTGTCTAAAACGTAAATCACGGAACTTGGATAAAATTCAAGAAAAGTGAGACTGTTGCGAAATTACGAAACATTTTTTAAGAAAATACTACAGTCTGCTATACATGCACTATATTTAGGCAACTTGCACATACAAGTACATGCACTCTTTAACAGTGTTCAGGCTATCATTAAACGAAACGTTAAAAAGAGGCATTAATTAGCCTACATACAGCATATCTTGTAATATCTGATATTCTGAAGGTTACACTAATTCATTCATGAAATTATAGCTAATTTCACTATTTAAAATACCCGCGTAAATTAAGCGCAAAGTTCTATAATTACGCCGATATAATTCTTATGCACATGGAAAGGATAAAAACGTATACATTTATAAATGCAAACACATTAATTACCCACATTAATAAAATTCTGCAGACATAGCTTCAGGCATTTTAGACTTGTTAAAAAAGGGGCATTAACGTTCTAAGAAAAAGATGTATAGAGCCAGAGCTAGTTTTAGTTCCGGAATAGCAATGCTATTATTTTATAAATGTAGTTATATGCTAACGATCATATAACCATCTCATAAACTTATTTAAAATTCCGTGGTCGCGAAAACCATCAGAAAAAAACATTTTACTTGGAACCCTATTTAAATTCACTTTATTTTCGTGTTATATTTTTTGTAACACTTGCATTCTTCCAGAAAGCATTAGCTATCATAACAATTCTACCATATCGCATTTTCCGCTTAACTGGCAAACACGGGGAACCTTCCGTGGAAAAACATCCAAACTTTATACCAACATGTAGGCCTACATGCATTTTCCTTGGCGAAGAACCGCAATTTTTCATCATTCGCAAACATCTGTTAGCCAACCTGAAACTTGTTCTACCCTGGCATGACGAAAGTCATTCGAAGAGCCCCTTCAGCAATTCGTGAATGTTTAAATTAAATTCGGTCATTCGCAGTACAATGGAACAGACTAAATATAGAAAAGGCTTATTTGTGGTTAAGGAACACACAAGTTATGACGTAAACGCAATGCTTATGTACACTATTGATACTGTACATAGAGGCGGAAAATCAATTTCGAAGAAAGACGCGGTCCTAGCTGGGAACGGAAGTAAATTTGAACGTGCCTCAAAAACCCATTAGTCATTAATGCATTATTATTATAAAGTAGAAACGCAGAAAAACTATGTCAACAGGATATAAAGGATTTGACGAGCTTGTATTTTAAAACCAGGTGATTGCTTCGCTGTTTCACTATCATTTCATGTAATGATATCAGTTTTGGGGCAGTGAAGGATGCCTAGAGGTGGAAGAGCTCAGTCATTTCTTAGTCTGAAGTCTTTGAAGTCCCACTGAAATCAAGAAATATCATTGAAGTCCTTCTGAAATCTTTGAAGTAAGGTGTACACGATTTTTAAGAGATGTTAGCCCCTCGGAAAATAACGTCCTTTTATAGGCAACGTTTTTATAATGGACGTCATCCCGCCCCATAAAGACATCATGTGTTGGTAATTTATCTTATATCTAATGCTTTTTTCATATTTAAAAAGATTCCTGTTGACGGTAGGGTACTGAGTTGAACTGAATTGAATAACTTGTTTTAAAATAAATTTCTCCAAAAACTGTTAACAATGACGTCCCCAAATGATTTTTTAAAAATAATTTGTTGTCCAGAGTTAATTATCTGTTCATTATAAGGTCAAAGGTTACGTGAACTATAAAATAAACGTCATTATGTTACATTTTCAAGCCAGCTACGTTTTGTGGTAAAGTGATGTTATTTTGATTAAAATTTGACGTTATTCCGAGTGGAAATAGTACGGCACAAGGTACTGTGGCCATTTGCCTGCGACATCAGTTTTTAGTTAGTTTCCAATTCAATACAAAGCTTTCGTTTTCAACTAATTATCAATCTGAGCCACGTGTGCTGCTTGGGAGGGACTGGTCAAATTGGTGGTTGGTTGTTCAATTCGTACGGTAATGGTCTTATAGGAATATAGGTCACAAAGTCGACTTTTTTGATTGAAGGTCCTTATTGTAAGCTGGAAAGCAAAACCGAAGTTCTTAAGAAAAGGTATCTGTCTCGATATTATAAAGAATTCAACACTTAAGCAATGCGTTTCTGAGCGCTCTACCTTAAAATAGATTCGATTTTTAACTTCCTCATAATATTATTTGTTCTCCGACGTCTCTAGCTGTCAAACACCAAGCACGATGGCGTCATCAAACTGCTGTACAAGGAAACTATTTCGATGCGTTTAAATTCACGAGCATCACCGGAAATCCTACTTTGACAAGGAGAATAAATGAGTCGCCGATAACACAAAACCGTCCGAAAAAAATTAACAAAGAGCTCGCTAATGAGCTCAAAAAATGCATACGCTTTCAACAGTTTGCATTGTTCTTGCATTTTTAAAGCAACAAAAGACGTCAAATGCACACATATATTAGGTGATTATAGAATCCCTTTATAAGAATACAACTTTAGAAATTAATATTCACGTCCAAAAAAAGGGACCTAACCAACTCAACTGCAGTTGCCAAAGTGCAAATTGTTTTTCGAAGCACAAGTTAACCTAAGGATTAACAGGTTTTTGTTGCATTATTTTACTTTAGGGATTTTTAAAACAAAGTATAGTAAACATGGCGATAGTTTGTTGCAGCTAGAAATTCTGGAAAAAAATTCCTTTATATTGCAAAAAAGCTGGGCTAACGTTCATCCATGGTAACTGCTAACCTGCAGGTTTACCTTGGGTTAGTTGGTGCAACCGGCTCTAAAAGAAATAAAGAGTGTATCCATGGCAATCATATGATGACAATCAATGACAACAAACGTTTGCGTGACACTTAAGCTGTTGTTGTCACTCCATTAATCTCAAGGTTTATTTTTCGACTGCCATTTACGGATCTATGTGCTGCTAAGGGGTGGTTTTCCTACACTAACATCATCTTATACAAACAAAATCCGAACAGAAGCGAATCATCACTGTTCGAAGAACATGAGCATCGCCATCATGATGAGAGCAACTTCATGCCCAATTCAAGATGGCGTACGTTGATTTCCCGGAAATGTGGTTCCACAATTATTTTGATCTCTAGCTCTGTGCTAAGAAGTAAAAAATGCATCTGGTACTGACATTAATCTTCGAGCAAACCTCCAGATGCAAGTGGATTTAGTTGGTTAGGTAAACACCGTTTGAAATCAGAAATCCATTAGGGGCGCCTGGAGCGCCCTCTGCGTAAACTGAGAAAACGGATCAATAGCCGACCTGTTACGTAACATTTGCAAGTGGTGCCCTGTGGGAGTTGAAAGCCTATTTTTCAAAAACTGGACGAAAATCGTTCTCTAAATTGGGTGACCGATGACAGTCCTCGGAAGATGAATGGACTGACGTCACTAGCACTTCCTGATGGAGGCTGCTCATGGACAAAAGACCCAATTACCAGGCGAGAAAATTGAAACTGGTTAAATTAATTGGCAGCGTCACACTTTCTCTCTGGAGAAATCCAGGTCACATCCGGTAACATCTTACCACGAGCCCAGAATGCGCTTGTTGTTACACGATCCAAAAAACAATTATAGATTCGGGCCACATTTGAAATAAATATGCTCTGAAAGACGTGTTATCTAAATTAAAAGCGTCGCACTAAGCGAGTTGCCCTTTCGCATTCATATTTGGTATCTGCCATACATTACGAAGGCTTACAGATGCAAATGCGGAAAACTAAACCGTGGATCTCGGTATTAAACACTGCCTGTACCGCTTTCTGAACCAGATAACAAAAAGTTACGTGCATGTAATAAAAAGGGTGAATAAAAATGGAACGCATGCTCTGGTTGCAAAGTAGGTGCGGAAGGATGCAACCAAGATTAATTAAAATGTCGTTATTTCTTGTGTAAAATAAAAGTGTCAGAAAAATGCTTGAATTGTCAACTTCATGTGAGGCCTCTTGCAAGGGAGTATGCGCTGCTCCCCTCCCAACACACTGTTGGTAAACAAGAGCGTAAGAACAAAATTAATGAATGTTGATGTCTGCCAGCAGTTACGTTCTGACAGACAGACAGGCTCCAGTTTTTTTTAATGCCCTGAAAAAGTATATTGTACTTTCGCAGCACAAGTTCGCGATTTCGTGAGCAAACGTTATACACAACTCCTCCATTAGTCAATCTTGTTTTTCAGTAGCTGCTTTGCACAAAACTGACAGTGTTTCATGAATGATTTCGATACCGTTGTGCGATTCGTGAGCGCCTGAGTTTGAGTTATTTGTTAAAATTTAAAAAAAGTTCCGTTATAAAAAAAATTAAACTTGACAATAGAACTTTGCATTGCCTCAAAAAACGGGATTCTTTTTGTGTGATCGACACGTCCGAAGATGGGCATCGGACGTTCCGCAACGGTATTAAAAAAATTAAAAATAATTTCATTAGAAATAAAATTGCACATTTTGAAGCTATAAAAATAAAGCAGGCCCTAGTAGTCAATGAATTTTACTTGGGAAACGATACGTTTAGCAATTATAAAACCCAATTATACCCTGACTGACACCTGATATTACATGTACTGGCTATTATTAGGGGCCTCCGATTTCCTATAGCCCAAAGGAACAACATCATTAAACCCGGCCTGGTAGCCACCCAAACGAAAACCATTACTGCTTAATTAATAAGTACACTGTACCTTAACTTCATTCCTCTCTTCCAGGATTGAATTAATTCTCAATCTTTACCTTTCAATACAATTAATTATCGTTGAATATTTCGTGCAGCATAAAAGATTGCATTCGAATTTGGAAAAAATCTTCACATGATAAATTCTAGATTCCAAAAAACATACATTTTCTGATTTTAAAATTGATAGTCTGCTGTTACCATGTCGTCCTAAAAGTACATGTGCATAGCAACAATAACGACGTTATTGGAACGCATGCAGTTTTAATCTCTAATTATGGTCGTGCTAAAAAGTGCTCTGTGTGAACACCCAATCTTATCTTTCTAAACTTGTTCCATTCCGATTTCAAAACTGCAAATATTTGCCTCGAGCGTGTATTTGCTTTGCGGTGAATGGAAAACGTTCAATCCAAGTTTCTTTACCTCAATTTTCGAAGTTAGAAAAAAAGTCACGACTTTCTATAATTACGAGGACATTATTACGCCTTATCAAGGCCAAATTCGTAATTTTCCATGACTATTTCCAGTATGCGCAGCATCCAGTTTTTCTTTCAAATTCAGTCGTTATCCTTTGCGCTTTTTTGCGAGTGCAGCCCACGTGACGGGTAGGAACCGTACCAAAATTAGTTTCCACATTTCAATTACGCTTTGCGTCACCTCACAAAATATTAATAACGGAATATGCATACACGGCTATTAAACTCGAATTCCTGAGAATTGAATTGCGAAGGGAAAATATATTACAAAGCCCGTAAAATACACCGAAAAGCCTAAAGCGAAGGAAGAAGTGAATCCCCGTGAAATCATCAATTGCTAAACTCCTCGGTTGGTGATGAAAAGAGACCTGAGTTTGCAACTGAAGGCCAGATTTTCATAAACCGAAGCGTTTCAAGGGTTTTCGATTATTTTCGCCGATTTCCGTAAATTCACACACTTTTCATGAGGAAATTCGGATTTGGTTTCCTTGAATGTTTCTTTGGTGAAGGCTTCTTCGAGAATTTATTATTAGCCTGTTCCGCGTTTCGATTCCAATCAAAATGTGGTATCAAAAGCAATCCCTTCTCAGATCAATGAGAATGTATTATTCAATTTCAAATTGGTTGAAAGTGGTATATATGTAAAAATTGACAGATTTAAAAATATATTCAGCATATACATGCATATGATGTAAGCTTATTTATAGAAGATTCTAGACAATGTGATGCTGATATTTTCCAGACGAGGTGGGAACATGATGACATTATATTGGACTGTGTTGGTTTATATTAATAAAACAAAACTAGAAATTGCAAAAAATGCATCCAAAAGTTTCATTTGTTCGAAACAGCAGACTGAAAAAAGAAATAAAAATTACGTCAATTAAATCCATAGAAGCACATATAAACATTTCACTTTATCTTTATTATTAAACTATACATTGGAAATGTATTAGTAATTGGTATTGACAGTTTACTATAGCACTTTTCAAATATACGTCTTTTTTATGAGAAAAAATATAAATCGTAACATGAATTCATTGACAAACTGTTGTGCAGCGATTAAATCTTATACATGTAATTTGAATTATTCATTTTGATCAAGAAGCTAGACAATTGGTATTAACTGTCTTGTGCCGATTAATTTGAAAACATAACTGGATGCAGGAGTCATAGCTTTTGCACATGGAAACTTTTTTAAATTCTTTAAAAAATAATTACCATAGCTATATAATAATAAAACGCGACATTTCTAAAAGTATTTTAATAAATTACCTAGATAAATGTTGAGAATGAAAAATTGCTTGTTACATTAATCATTTTCATTTTATTATGGAGAACAATGGCGCTATGTTGAAGAAACATGCATTTTCTTGCAGCTGAAAATGAATAATGGTTCGTGGACGCTTTAACTATGAACCCAATTTAAGGGCAAGATAAAGAGCTTTGAAAATAAGCAGTTTCGACTACTACTCTACCTGGTGACAAGATAATGAGTTTAAAACTGATTAGTGAATGGGCATTGCTTTGAACCGTGTCGCTTGTTGATATGGTTTAAACCCACTGTTCTAATCAATCTAATAACGTACTAAATTAAACAGTGATTGTCGATTTGCAGTTGGTGAAGGAAGGTCTCCGATGATATTTTCTTACTCACCTGCTTATCATCTTGCCCTTATTACGATTCCATGTGGGCCCCATATCGGGCTTCTAGTTAATCCGCAAGGGTAGCTTGTTCCGGCCCAAGCTCTAATTTCTGATTCAGCAAAACAAGTGGGCGAAAGCAGCAATTAATTGGCTGGCGATGAATTGGCCAAACTGCTGCAAATCCAGAATGCCCATTAGAGCTAACGATGCCGTTAATGATGGACAAGACGAAACACGATGAAATAAAATTCAGAAATCTTAGCTTTTCGGTTTGGGAACCATCTGTCCTTTGAAATATTATGAACAGCACAAAAAGCGTCAGAGGTAGTTTCATTCAATCCTTTCCGTATATTTTCGTCTCTGCATAAAGATGCAAAAACTACTAAACCCTGAAAAACATTTAACTTATTCAGTCCAAAGAAGTGCTTGCGGTTTATATCTGTCAGTAAAACATCTCAAACCAATCCAGAAAAGATTAGAGATTCTTTATTGTCAATATTGGTATTTTTTTTAAAAAACTGCACTGAAACACATGGAATTTGGAATTGATTTTCCCAGTATCGATCTCGACGGACGATTAATCGATTTTCCGATCAAAACAACAGTCAAACATTTAAACGAATAACCGATTTTTCGAAATACGAAGCATCTCTGGAAAACACAGGATCTACCACTGGCTAATAATATAAGGCCCTTTTTCTAGATTATCTAGCAGCTTACATGTATATACATGTAATAGTGTCTTGCTTCGCATTTGCGAAATGCTGCAATAAATGCACTTACTTGCATAATTATTTAGAAGACATTAACATTTTCACTTGCTTTATAAGAGGCTAAATTAGCAATTTTTGTCTCCCACAGAACAAATAATTAAATTAATCAGAATTTCAAGGCTGCTAAATTACAAACACATACGTGCGCAGTGTGTGAAGTTTTCACTAATATGTTCTGGATTTGACGTATGACACCAATGTTCAATGCAGAATGTTTCATGCAGTAATGAAATACGTCAACAGATGAGTGCTTAATAATAAATATAAAATATATCTTACTTAAAAATACAGCAAAACCAGACAGCAAAACCGTCACTTCGTTCGATTTCTATTGTAAGGGGTTGTTCAATTAATGTCATCATGTCTGATTGAGGAATGCCTTCGAACGTTGGTCAATAATGAACTAGACATTAGTCGCTGCTCAATGGTGGTTAGGAAAATTTGAGCTGCATCTGCATCTCACGCTTCAAAAGGGCATTATCTTGTTACGGGTATAATATTTCAAGCCATTTCTTAGCATTCAATCCTAAGAGTCTTCTTTTGTTTACAGTATTTTGAAGTAACCCTTAAATCCTGGCTTTATGCAACGAAACAGTAATGTCACGTTCGATTTATGTTCTCCAATGTCGCATAAAGGACAAGCTCAGGGTCAATTCTCAAAGGTCCCCATCTCAACTTGAGTTTCAGCTTTTATATTTTATACAATAACCGCAGCTGTGGAAATTGTAATGCTTCAGAATAACTTGACTTTTAAAATAGAAGATCACCCTTCAAAAGACAGGAGAATTATAGCCGGTGCTGAAAGCAGGAAACAGGATATCGTGTTCAGGTCTAGAACGCAGTAGACTTTGAGGTTTAGCTATGAAATGAGCGAAATCATCTCTGGTTAAATGTAAAAATAATAATCGCCTTACACATCTACGTGGCATATTCAGTCAACTGAGACTTACGAGCAACCATATACAGTGAAACCTCCGAATACCGGACACTCGCGGGACCGGACCTTTTGTCCGTTATTTGGAGCTGGCCGTTATTTGGAGGGGGGGAGGGGAGTATATTTTTATTTTTGAAAAAAAAACCATAAAAAAATTAAACTAAAGGAAATACATTTAATAACTTTGATTTATAATAGGAGTAAATGTTTGATATTTTAAAA